>JAHIAM010003595.1:0-24865 GCA_021605205.1 Aegilops longissima | reverse complement strand
AGACGATCTCCACGCCATAAAATACTTACCCTCAAACTCAAAGGGCCAGCTCGACATTGGCTTAAAAGCCTCCCCGAAAAAACCATTGAAGCTGGAAGAGCTCGAGGATGCGCTTTCAAATTTTCGGGGACCTATGTTAGCCTCCGGATGCGCATTTATCTAAGTCACGTAACTCAACAGCCCCGAGAGTCAGCCCGAAATTTCGAACATGTTCCTTACTAAAAGAACCAAATAGTTGACTGTTCCGGACACCAAGCCTTAGCAGCCTTTCAAACACAACGTCCGAGACGAATGGCTCGCCAGACACCTCGGTCAAGAAAAGCCAAGAACAATGGTCCGCATTAACAAGCCTCATGACCCGCTTATGGAGAGGATAGCTGCTAGCAAGATGCAGCACCAGCGACCCAAGTACATCCAAGTCGAGATGGAAATCGAAACCACACGCGCAACAAGGACCAAATACCAATTAAAAGGAACGGTCCAAAGAGCAAGGCAAATAACGCCGGATTCAAAAGCTCATTTACTTAACAATAAAAACTGCCCTTAAGGACAATAGCGATGAGTTATCCAACTTAAACAAAATCTTGGACAAGATATGTCAAATCCACAAGATTCTCGGAGGCCCGCAAACCATACCCACAGAGATTGTTGTCTTCAAACAATCCCACAGACTCAACGCTGAACACAAGGGGCTCGACACACCAAGTGAAGATGATGACGAAAGCACCACAAGCAGAGCCCCGGAAAACAAAAGAATTTCCCACAAGAGGTTAAACAGTAAACTCACTTCACGGATCAAAGGAAAACAGAAAGGGCGCCCACTAGAATGCGCGCCAGACAAACTACCCTAGCAGAGTACCAACACCGGTTGTCAAAACCAATCACCTTCACCATCGTGACTATTCCAAAGCATCCAGAACGCAGGATGGACTGCCTTGATATATGGATCCTATAATCGATTTGATTCCAATTTACGCAAGTCCTCATGGATGGCGGCAGTGACATAAACCCGATATAATAGGACACAATCTGCAGGATGGGGATAGACCCAACCAAAATTCGCCGTAGCAACACCCCTTTAAAGGAGTAATGCCAGCCCATATGCCCATTGTACGGGCTCCATACTGCTAGAAGTTGTGTTCGGTTCATCCGACAACTTCCGTCATGAAGGTTAATCTTCCATGTCGCCTCGCTTAAAAGTAGCCATCAAGCACTATTGGGACGCTAAGCTTTCGCCGCTTTAACGCAATACCGCATTATGCATCTCTAACACTTAAAATGCCCGTCCACGTGGCATCATCTCATTAAAAGGGAGTATTATGTTACTTGGCATGGAGGAACGTGAGACCGCCTTGACAGCCCCACTCCCTATCCGGCTCCGCTTAGTCAAAAATCCTCAATTGGTCATTCAAACCTCTGACACGGCTAGACGAAGTCCTACTACTACTAGCGCATACCCCATACAAGGGCTGCACGCATGTATCACAAGAGACAATAAAGCTCAACCTTATTCATTTCTTCAATCGCATCTGCTTATTTCATATAAAGTACATCTTTGCACGATCTTTTTCTTTTTAAACTAAGTTCCTCTCTTTTACAGATGAACAACGTATACACCCGCCCGTGATATGGCACAACGGAGACACAAAAGCGCGCACGTGCAAGAGGGACCCGCTGCAAGGATTCTTTTCAGATTAAGACCTCGTAAACCTTTCTTACTATCTCTTGTTGATATACATCCCCGGTTTCTTACTATAACCGAGGAGGAGGTCAAGCGCTTTGGCATTGGCCGCACCATAATTCTTGCGCTGCACTTGACACCAGGGCTTAGGGCATTATTCTACCCGCTTTTATAAAGACCAATACTTTAGGGAGTATTTGGCATCTCGAAGTTAGGCCTTATATGCATCAGCCGAATCATGTCTTTGGTCAAATGTTGGGTTTGCCCGCCTCGTGTTTTGCTGCTTTACGCCCGCTTTTTATCGGCTAACACGCCATCAGGAGAACTATCGCGACAGCTCCTTGTTCGCCCGGCGACCACCTCAAGAGAGAAAGCCGAAACCGACCGCCATGATATAGCGAGAATGGTCAACCACTGATGACTCAAATGAATGTTTAGAATTCTCACCATTAACGGCGGACCGATTTTCACGTACATACGCATTCTCTAATTCGGGAGAGTAAGGTGCCTCTCTGGGCTATATAGTAGCCCCACCTCGAACTCCTATGGCTAAGTGAAAGTGATAAAGCATTATAGTCCGGTTGCCTAGTTTGTTACGCTACCACCTCCTTAACAGGACCAAGACGTTGGATTAAGTGTGAAAAGTGCTCTTTATTTGTAAACACCCCCCGACTATGTGCGTAATAAGCCAAGGACTGCCATCTTTCAAAGTTATATATACATATACATAAACGGTCCGCACAGGAGAAGTTTACTACTTGAACGCACAAGTATAAAAAGCTCTTATATTATATTGAAACATTGTTTTCACAAATCATACATGTCATTTAAACATATATCCTTCGAGCAATGCTGTCTCTATTAAACGAAAAGCCCTGCAGACTTCCTAAAAGTAGTGCTCGGCAGTACTGGCTTCCGTCTCTAATCTTTGGATGCAACGCCGGTGGCCTTCATATCTGTCCAAGATGTCTTGACACGGGCCGTAGCCATCCGCGACTCCCTCAATACACGCCGACCGGCTTATTGCGCCGACACGCTGTACCGCACCAAGGAACCGCTGCACTAGACCAAAATAACTCTTCGGCCGGGTCCGCCTGCCACAAATGAGTCATGACATGCTTCATGGCAAGTCCGGATAGTCGATTCAGTTTCGCCCATTCGCCAACCGACCGTCAACCAAGAAGACGCTCCGCACTATGGAATCGCAACCAATATAGCTCTTCCCTTATGTGCCCTTCCGCCCCGAAGTGCTCAATCATAGGTCAGCAATACCGCCAAGTCCAGATAAGCATCCTCTCAACTACACAACTTGTCAAATTGAGCATACTTTGATCCAGATATTTCTCCGCAGCGTAAAACGGTTTTCCACCGCAATTGCCCCCCCTGACTCAACTCCTCTTGCTAGCTCTCAAAGCCGAACGGGCATCCTTGATTCAAGCGGCGGCCTTTTCAGGCCTCTTGTTCGCTTTGACGTTCTTTTTCAAGAACCTCGCAGCGATCGGTAGTATTCTTCAACTTTCTCGCTATATCGCCATTTCTTCTTGTCGGCAGTGAGCAGCCTGCTTCGCTTTTATTTTCTTCGGCTCTTAAAGCGCCAGACATTATTATTTCGCTTGTTCTTTCGCTGGCGAAGTTACCGCCTAGCTCCTCCACAAGAGCGGATACATAATCTCCGTGATACATACAAATAGTAAGACATGGGCTAAGCTCCTTTACAGTGTGTCCGCAGAAGTCGTCGATACCTTGTGACTCATTAAACCGCTTATTGACCAGCGATGTCCGTGATCCGCCTGCCAAGCTGCCGCTTTAGTTCAGCAGATATTCATCACCCCGCCTGGCCACCGGATGCCCCGCCACCTGCTTCAAGCGGCGATATATTATAATCTGAGATTTTGATCCTCACGCTGTCACTTTTGACAACATACCGAGTCTCAGGGCTACTATCTATACAGAGCGCATTCTATATGCATAACTGCCAGAAGGTACATCATTTTTATGCACTTTAACCTGCCAAGAAGCTTCTAACGGCGCCACGCAATCCGGCTCCATGGACGCACTTTTTCAATCACCATACCCATTAGAGCACGGTGATCTTCTGAGATAGCCGCCCGAGCAGATCCTTCACCTCCTCCGATCAAGACACCACTTGGCGCCGGACCTTCCGCCTGGCCGAACTTGGGGAGTCCTCCACGACGACACCTGTGGTGGTCGCCCCGCCTGCATGAGGGTGTGACAGTGGAGGCGTTGCCTCCATCATCTCCCGAAGAAGATCCTCAAGACGAGCTCACTGAGAAGGGCCGAGGTCCCAACTACAAGGTACAATTTCGTTATCTTCATAAATAAATGTGGATGTTCCTTATTTACAAGACCCCTCTTTACTTTACGGCTCATTGGAGGGCTGATCCTTGGGGAAATAGTGCGGCTGGGTTACTTCTCAATACGACTCTCTCGACGAAGATTCCTTTCCTCTTGAGGCCTTGACTTCCTGGATCTTCCGGAGCGGTCCTCTTCTCTCCTCGAAAGATGGGACTTAATCCTCCTTCCTTGATAGCCTCCTTCAGAGAGGCGTTGCTTCCCCGCCCCCTTCGCTCTTCTTTCAAAAGGCGCGCCTTCAACATCTTGGTCAAGATGGGATCCGGCGTGGTCTCCGGAGGGAGCTGACACCTTATTAACTTTGCCTTGGCTATCCACTCCTGCTCAAGAAACGGCTCCTTTAAAGGGCATATATATATGATAAATGAATGAACAGCTTGTCCCAGGTACAGGACTACTTACTTGAGTATCTAGGCGATTGCAGCTTAGTCTCTCGCTGGCACCAGGTCCCGACACTTCTCCGGTGATCCAAGAACAGTTTATACATCTTCACCAAGCGCAGTGCTCATAAAATTTTGGAGAGCTCGTGGTCCCTCCAGATTAAATTTACACAGCGGGGGGGCGACGCTTGGTGGTAGAAGGCGCCGGATCAACATAACTTGCGCCCATCGCAACTAGATTGATCTCTTTCTTGGAGGTCTCACACGGCCTCGCAAAGAAAGGAACGCCCTTGGATGGCCCCCGCTGAGCCCCCTTGTTGACCCATGACGCCAGCCGCTGTGGTGGACTCGACGGGAAGGCGGGAGCGCCACCCATTTGATGCCCCTCACAGCCGGTGATATAAACCAGTCTCTACAGCACAAACCAAGCTCCTTCTTGAAAAGAGCCTCGGCCACGGAGCATCAAGACATTTGCTTATGACCGCCCTCCCAAGACTTGCTTGTTGCCCTCGATCATCTTTGGCTCCACCTTGAAGGTCTTGAGCCACAATCCAAAGTGAGGGGTAATATGGAGGAAGGCCTCACATACGACAATGAATGATGAGATATGGAGGATGGACCTGATTCAAGTCATGGAAATCCAGCCCATAATAAAACATGAGCTCCCGCACAAAGGGATCCGCTGGGAAGCCTAAACTCAAGGAAGTGAGACACGCACACACTAATGCTCGCCGGCTCGGGAGTGGGAATGACCTGCTCGGAGCAGCAGCCTATGCAAGATCTCGCCGGTTAGATACCGCGCCTCGCAGCTTTAGTACATCTTCTTCAGAACGGAGGAAGACATCCATCGCCGTGCTTGGTCGGAGCCGACATCGTCAAGGTCCGAAGCGCCTAAAATGAAGCTTTGGGTGTTAGAACTCAAGCACGAGGCGTAACTCGATGGAGCGTAAAAAGAAGAGGGCCTTGGTCTCATTATAAAGAGGTTGAATACCAAGAGCCTACCTCGTGGTCGATTAGGACTCGCTCGATAGAGGAGGCGGCCGACGGACACGGTTGGGTCACCCACGTCTATTGATGGGAATCCAGAATAAGGGGACACGATCTATGCTTTGATAAGACGTGCTATGGAACCGCCCGCTAAACGCGCTTAAGGTGGAACGGTAAAAAAGATTCATATAAAGGCCTCGCCGTGGTGTGATGTCACGCCATGGAATACGCCAGATCTGCGTAAAAGTTATTCTCTACTGTGGTATGTGGAACTTGTTTTGTGAGCCGACACTATCCGGTGTTCAAAACCTTCACGGGTATTCGCAGGAGGAACCCACCTTGCAATGCCGTAATACATATGCGGCCGGACTTGCCATCATTGAAGCCTCGGTCGTCAGGGCTACCGAGGGAGTCCCCGACTAGGGGTGTCCGGATAGTTAACGATCGATCACGGCCGACTCTCGTGACTATGAAGATACAAGATTGAAGACTTCGCCCCGTGGTCCGGATGGGACTTTCTTTGGCGTGGAAGGCAAGCTACGGCTATACGGATATGTAGATCTCCTACCATTGTAAACCGACTCGGTGTAACCCTAACTCATCCATATATAAACCGAAGGGTTTTAGTCCAGTAGGATTAACAACAATCATACCATAGGCTAGCTTCTAGGGTTTAGCCTCCTTGATCTCGTGGTAGATCTACTCTTGTACTACCCATATCATCAATATTAATCAAGGTGAGTAGGGTATTACCTCCATCGAGAGGGCCCGAACTGGGTAAAAACATCGTGTCCCTTTGTCTCCGTTACCATCCGCCTAGACGACAGTTCTGGGACCCCTACTCGAGATCCGCCGGTTTTGACACCGACAACCAACTTTAGTCGATAAGTGTACCAGATGTTCCCTTCAAATGGCCAATTGTTGGCGCCTTCCGCTCAATATTTGGGAAGAGGCCTGTGGCCTCTTCTATAAATAGGACTAGCCTCCCAGTGGTAGAGAGAGCCCGATCAAGAACAGAGCTTGAGGTCAAGCAATCTAGAGAGAGAGAAAGCAACTGAACTCCTCCAAGCAATTCATCGCTTCGACCAAGAATGCACCGCGAGGCTGTTCTTCCTTGTATTGTTCATCATCATCGCCCCAAGAGGCAATCCACCACACCACAAACTAGAGTAGGGTATTACACCACAATGGTGGCCCGAATCAGTATAAACTTTGCTTTTGTAGTGTTAGATCCAGGCGTAGTGTTCAGATCCTAGCGAGGCGGCGGGGTGTACCGTAGAGGGCGAGATCTCTGCACCCCAAGTTCAATTCAACCACGGAACCCAACCGACATTTCTCGGCTGTAGGGGTTCGCGGAATTGCATGTCCACCTCGTTTCAGCGTCGAAGCACCGTGATCCATGCTCGGGACGCTGCTCTGCTGCCTCGAGATGCTTCCTCCGCAAGGGAGCGGCTCTGCCGGCGGGCGCTTCTGCTGCCTCGCCGCTTCGCTTTCAACGCATCCATCGCCCGCGGGAATGAGCAGCAAGCATCGCCCCAAAGATCCTCCGCAGGAGGCAAGATGGCCGCATCGACACACTCACTCGCCTGGTGGTTCTTCGCCCGCATTCCACGCGCTTATGGAGGCTCGAGCTACGCCATCGCGCAAACGAGCTTCCCGCCTGCATAATCAACGACGCTTCACGAAGAATGGCTCGACCGCCACCGAAGCTTGGCCCGGGCCAGCTAGGCTCTGCTGCCCGTCTCCAGCTGCATCAGACCGCCTCGCTGGCGACGGTCTCGAAGCCCGCCGCCCCTCAAGAAGGCGCCTGGCCCCAAGGCGCTGGTCCTGGGCGGAACCCGCCTCCGCCCCGCTGCCGTGAAGTCCTCGCCCGCAAGAAGCTGCCCGAGTGCTCTCTCAGCCTGTAGCGTCGCGACCACGCCCGCTTCCAAAGACGCTATGAGCTCCACATCTTCAGCTGCAGCGCATGGGGACCCAAGACAAAGCTGCGTCACCTAAGGCCTCCTGCATACGGCAGGCAGCTGCGTGTTTTCACCACCGAAGCGCAGCGCAGTGGGTCCGGCAAGTTCAAGCGACCGCCTCGCTATGACGGTACGGGCCGACCTTATTAGAGTTCCTCCAGCTTCTATGAGCTGGGCATCAAGCCGCCAACGGAGATGAGAAGGTCATGGCTAACTGGTTTCCCATGGCGCTAAGGACGGGCCCGCGACATGGCTCTCGAACTCGCTCCTGCAGATCTCCTCCTCGACGAGATGCGCGACCCGCTTATCGCCAACTTCAAGGTACTTCGTGGATCGCCAGCCCGCGTGGAGCGACATGCGCCGCATCAAGCAGCAAACTGGAGAGACCCAGAAATACATCCAGCGCTTCCAACAACACACACCTCAAGATTCCTAAGGTGGTCGACGAGGCCATCATCTCCGCTTTCTCCGGCGGGTGTGCGCGACGTCAAGATGAAGGAGGAGCTGGCGATGCATGAATACTTGTGCACTTCCTTGAGTTGTTCAACTTGGCGTACTGCGCGCCAGTGCGCCAGTAGAGGGCGCCTTCCCCGAGGCTCGAGCTGCAACCCAAGAGAAGAAACCCAAGGCCAAGGATGAAGCGCAGGGGGCTGCCGTGTCATGCGTAACCTACACCAAGCGGGCGTAGATCAGCCTCGAGTCTTCCCAAGGGCAGCCTGTACTGTAGGTGCCACCACCTCCACACCCACAACACCAACGAATGTCAAGAGCTCCAAGCCGCAAGGCGAAGGATCGGCCGACGCCGACCGCAGCGCACTGGCCACGGCCGAGGAGGAGGGAACGCAGACCGGGAAGACCGTGGTCCTCGCCAACGCAGGCGCGCCAAGACCTCGCAAGGATCATCGGCGCGACCAACCTCGAAGGAGGTCGGAAGGGATCAGCCTCGCGAGGATCGCCTGCAAGGCATCGCAGGCTCCGAGGATCGCCACAGCCAAGGAGAGACCATCATCATCATCAGGGCTAGGCTGGGGCATCACGAGCCGCTGCGCGACGTCAGATCCCGTCGGAGCTCAAGCCCCAGCTTCAACGCATCATCAAGCAGTTCGCCTGCTGGTGAATGCAGTCCTCCCCAAGCTCAAGCCACACGCCCTCGTGGTCGGCATAGCCCATCACGCTCAAATTTCAGCGGATGAGTTCGGCAGTGTGCCACTACCCGAGTCCTCCCCGATGCTTTGCTCCCCAATCATCAACAACGTGCTAGTCACCAAGACCCTCATCGATGGCGGGCGGGCTCAACGTCCCGCCTATGGAAACGCTCAACAATCTCCAAGTGCCTTACAATCAGCTTCACCGGCCAAGCTTTTCTCTGGGTCACCGACGGCTCCACGGTCCCGATTGGGCAGGTTCGCCTCTCTGTCACCTTTCAAAAAGACGCGATAACCACTGACCGAGCCTCATCGACTTCGACGCCGCCTACATTCGCCGCCATACAACGCCATCCTCGTGTACCCGCCACTGCTGTTCATGGTCGAACTCCACCACGGCAACAACGTCCTCAAGATGCTGGAAGTGGCGGGTCATCACGGTGCCCCGCTCAAGATAAAGACGCTGTGCTCCTGAGCAAGCCTTTTCAGCCGTGATCACCGAAGACCCGGATCGCAGAAGGTGGAGGCTTCCCGAGACCGGCTCCAAGAAGAAGAAGACATCGCCCGCCTGCCCTCAGAGGCAGGCCCTCGTGGTCCGCCGCCTGGGGGGGGAACCTCCTTCTATCGTGATAGGAAGGCGCACCTGACGCCTCCTCAGCAGGGCTCGGGCCTCGAGGGCCACCGACCTTGCTAAGGTCACGAGGGAGGTGCTTGGGCACCACTTGGAGGCGTGCCAAGCAAATTTCCTCAAGAAGGAGCAAGGCAAGGAGGGCCAAACCTCGTGGAGTTCGCCAAGCCAAGATCATTCAGAGCTGCAGGAGTCAAGAGTCATGAGTGGCAGCCGCCGCCACTCCTGTGAGAGCTCCCCATCCAGCGAGGATGGTGGGCTGCGGTCCGTGATCGACATACCAGGGCTCAACCGAGCCGCCTCAGAGCGCCTCGACCTCTCGCTGGGCGCCATGAAGGTCCACCCCATAGCTACGCTCAGCATGCCTTACGGCTTGCCGAACGCTGCCGCCACGCTGGCCAGCGCCTCATGAGGAGCATCCCGGAGGCTCAAGAGGCCAGGCTCCACAGCCCCGGGCAGAGATGGAGATGGTCCACGAGGAGCCATCAGCCTCCCGAGCCTCCTCGAGGCCCCCCGAGCCTCGGGGCTCGTGAGGATCGGCTCCGCAGCCCACCGAGTCTGCTGCACCAACACCTTTTCGCCTTCAACGCTTATCAGTGACATCTTTCAAGTTTCATTTCCAGCTGGAGCGCCTGTGGCTGCATTATTCTCAGCCGCTGTGGGTCCGTCTCTCCGCGCATGTATCCTTTTACTTCATGTTCCTAGCTTATCTTGTTGGGGGCGCCTCGGTTGCATCATCCCCTGTGTCGCTCGGGCCCGACCCCGCGATGTTCGCTCTCTTTGCGCTTTATCTAAATGGACTTGCCTTCCATGATTAACATGCTTGACCTAGTTGCCCGCTCAATCGACACCAACCGATGGAGCTGTTCTCATCGGCACGACGCTATGCATGGGTCCGCCCCGGAACGCCGACAAACCTGAATGGCTGAGCTCGCCACGGCAGCCTCAAGATAGCGCCACTTCGTCATTTCTCCCGGGCAACTAACGGTTGATTGTCGATTGTCACGAATTAACTTTCGCTCTTTCTCTGTGATGAGCCCGCAGGATCTCTCTTCAAGGAGAAGCGCCAAAGAGACCCCCACGTGTCTCCTTCACTCTCATCCGCGCGAACTCGCTTGCACGCTAAGGGGGGTGCGTGAGCATCACGATCAGTGGCTCTCTATCGCTCTCCAGCCCTCACCGCTCTTGACCACTCGCATCGCGACCGCATACCAGCCGACGGCCGAGACTCGCCGAGGGCCGTGGACCCGAGGACGAGAGCGTAAAGGGGAGCAAAGGCGAGAGGAGGGACACGCGAGGACCTCAACAAGCGACCTCGCTCACCGATGCACGGACCCCAAGAACACACCAGAAGCGGCCCCGATCCTCGAGATAAGTCACCCCCGTAAGCACTAGCTAACACGGCACCGCCCCTCACCCAACGCAGAATCCCGTGTTAGCAACGCCGCCTCCTTTCACACCGAACGATGGCTGCTTGAGCGCTAAGGGGACCTCTTGAGCATCGCGACTTAGGGCTCTTACCGACTCGGCCGCCACCTCGGCCTTGACCACGGCATCGCGATCGGCATACCAATGACGGTCAAGCTTGCCTTGGGATCGGGACCTGTTTGGCAGAGCGCCGAGCCTCGTGATGGTCCGGAAGGGAGAACTGAGCTAAGATGGAATGAGCAACTCGTGACTACTTCACACAAGGATCATATTAACAAACAGGACCACATGCACCTTATAAGCCCCCACTGGTCGCGCTTTTGATTCCTCGCAGGGAGGCATCGGACCGCAACAATGGCCCTTACAAAAGAGCGGATAAGGCAGCTCCTTGGCCCTCGTGGTGGGCGGAGCCGACTTGAACACCTTCGCCTGCCGATGCCCTCAAGGCCGCCACCATCCGACGCACTCGGCAAGGCTCGCTCGACATCGCCTCTAAGTAGTCTGTGGCAGGTAGTACCAAGCTCCGCTGGGTTCGAGAGCGCCATGCCTTGCTAGGGCGGCAAATGGGTGGATCTCAAGATTGGAGGGAAGAAGGAGAAGCAAGAAGAAATGGACCAGAGGAGCGCCACCGCTCCATACTTAAAGCTGGGAGGCTAACCGCCACCTCCACGATCGCATCGTAATCATGACCGCTTGCATGCAGGACTTGGTCAATTGCAGCTTGCCGAAGGCCGGGAAGTGGAGGTTTCCACGTCCAATCAACAGCCACATGGCTACGCCCAAGGTCAGCCGCTGGCTGTTAGGCTCGGGACGCTCAGACTTGCCCTTTCTCTTCTCTCTGCTGGCCAAGTCCGGCGCGCTTTGGGCCCGGCTATCATGGTACTCTGGGAACCCTGGTTGCTCGCCTGCGGGCTCATGGCGGGCTCAAGGGGGTTCGGGGCAAGACGCCCATCTTCATCAACACAAGCTCAAGACTCGCGAGGGGCTGAGATGCAAGGGCGGACGACTGTGAGCCTCGTGCACGGCCTCATCAGTCAAGCTCGCGAGGAGGCGGAGAGATCAAGGGTACCTCACGAGGTGCCCATGACGCAAGCCATGATCGACTAGGGCGCCAAAGGGCACCAGCCCGCAGTAAGCGGTCCTCCTTTTCCTTTTGGTGCAAAGGGAGCAAGCGCAGCGTAGAGCCTCAAGAAAAGGCATCCATTTCCTGCAACAAGACCAAGACCAGCCCAACGCGGCAGGAAGGAAGTCATCAGGAGCCCAAGCAAAGGCCACCGCCAGAGCCTTCGACAAAGTGCGAGGACCAACTTAAGTCAGGATAAGTGTACCAGATGTTCCCTTCAAATGGCCAATTGTCTGCGCTCTTCCCGGGCCAATATTTGGGAAGAGGCCCAGGCCTCGGCTTATAAATAGGACTAGCCTCCCACAGGTAGAGAGAGCCCTGGATCAAGAACAGTAGCTAGAGGTCAAGCAATCTAGAGAGAGAAAGCGACCAACTCCTCCAAGCAGTTCTATCGCTTCTGCCAAGAAATGCACTCGATGGTCTGTTCTTCCTTGTATTGTTCATCATCATCACCCCAAGAGGCAATCCACCACACCACAAACTAGAGTAGGGTATTACACCACAATGGTGTCCCTAACTAGTATAAACCTTGCATCTCTTGTGTTGTTCCTTTCAGAGTTTAGATCCTAGCGAGGCGGCGTGTGCAGGTAGAGGGCTAGATCTCCGCACAAGCACTCCAAAGGTTCAACCTCAAGGGTATACCGAACCCGAACCGACACGGGCCTCCATTGCCATTGCAATAACTCCACGGTGTCTCTCTTCGACTCACCTAATGAGAACATCACCGCTAAGTGCCTCATGGCTAAAGTTACCAACAAGGTAACCTCCAACATCAAAACTACCATCATTAATAATCCTTCCTTGACAGATTGCATTGATGAACATGAGGGTTATAATGTGGAGGAGAATGAGTTTGAGTCTTTATGAGTATACTCAAGGGTAAATCACTACAAAAAGACACATCCGTGACATTTTGGGTTTAACGAATTTTTTTTCCGCATACATATGACACTTCTATGACGATAATTGTGACAAAACCCGTATCATCATAGATGTGGTGGGCTCCTACTTATATGACAAAAAATCATGACAGTAAAATGGGCTTTTTCCTGGCCCCAAGGGTCGGAGATGCAATGCATGACATTCTTTGGGCGGCCCATGACGAAAAAACCGTGGTAGAAGGGCGAGGAAAATTTCGTGGAGTTCTCATTAAGTGGGAGGTCGAAATGAGCGATGCGTGTTTCTTCATACACGACGGCGTAGTGTGCGAGGCGCTAATTTACTGAACCCGAGCGAGGCATTGGGCTCTAACCAACCCGAAGGACAGACGCAGCGTGCTATCAACCCGAGCGATCGATCGATGGTTATTAATCGAACCCGATCGAAAGCGACTTCGCTTCGCCGCCGCTGCTAAACCTGAAGTCATCGATGCTGCTCTCCGATGAACCAGGAGTGTTATGGGGGTTGATGAATAAGGAGCGGGCGCGCCTCTTGGATGAACAGGACTCGCGTGGTGTGGTGGAGGGCTGGATGAACAGAGATGGTGGAGGGGTGCTTGTGGAGGGGTGGTTGAACAGGACCTCGTGGTGTGGAGGGTCGATGAACAGAGACAAGTGCAGAGTGTAACGCCTGATACAACTTTCCATATTCAGAATCTGACTTCTTGCCTTTTCCGGAGATGCTATATGGATATTTCCTTCGTGGGTTGGGTTTGTTCTGTTTTGCTTTTGTTTTTGTTATGCATCTCATCTCATAGCATCATGCGCATTGCATCGCATCGCTTTCATAAAACTTGCATCCGCTCGTGTTCCACCGCTTCTCTCCGCTGTCCTGCTCGAGCCCGCCCACTCTTGCACGCTACTCGCTGCACCTCCGAAATATTATTTTATTAGTGGTATAAAATGTTCTCGGAATGGGTTGCAACTTGTCATGCGGTCTTATTATAGTGTAGACAGGTCCGCCTGCCTGGTCACTGTGATCTCGAGTTCGCTTGATCGCCTAACTGTTATATTTATAACTGCATGAGCATAGCTCGGCCTAGCGCCGATCGCAGATCCTAAGCTGCCACCGGTCGCCTGCTTTCTCTCTTCTCAGCTCGAGGCATTCTACACAGTCCACCCGCAGCCATCTAACCCCCCACCCACTCGGCGTCCTAACCGCTTCTGATCACGATCCGAGGTCCCAAACCCTCCCTAACCCCTCTAACCCTAGCCACCTACCCTATATAATCAACCCCTAGTCCATTTTGGGCATCTCCTAGCCCTTCCCTACCTCCTAGCCCCTCCTCCTCAGATTCTCACACCAATTCACAGCCCAGCAACTTATGCCACTTGGCCACCACCACTCTGCCCAACCAACACAACACTGGGCCTGGCCAGCCGGCCACACTCCCCAAGCCTCCACGCCACCTCCCTCACTCGCCGCAAGAACAAGGCAGGGTCTGGATCTGGCCCGCTTCGCCAATCCGGCTCAAGGAGCTCTGCCGCGTTCTCAGCAACCCTAGCGCCCTAGTGCCTCAGGCCACGGAGCCGCTGCCAGCCAGCTCCACCGCCGCTGCACAGCTTTGCTCACCGAGCACGAGCTCCACTCACAGCCTGTGGAGCTCCTTCTCTGCCGCTCGCGGCTCCCCGCATGCCTCTCAACGCGCCTCCGCTGCTTATGGCGCAGTCCAGCATCTCCTGCCGCCACGCCGTACTCTCGCCTCCTCCAAATTTGCCGCTTCGCTCGAGTCCCTGCTGCAGGCCTCTCGATCCGGTGCTAACCATCGGATCTCGGCAGCCTCACACTGGGATCCGCTGCTCGCCTTCGGCCGAGTCGCCTTCCGTCATTACCACCGGAGATCCGCTGTCAAGGCCACTGTGAGTGGTCCTCCTCTGACCTCGTCTCGACCGATCGCATGAATTCACCATTGCCATGGATCAAGACTGACAGTGGCCTCCCCAACACGCCAGCCCACCAAGCCACCATGCCTAACGCCTCTTCCAAATGGCCTGCCCAACGACTCGACCGGACCTGCCTGGCCTGTGGTGAGCAGCCCCGCTTCTCTCCTGTGCACTTGTGGGCTGACTAGATTCGCCCGCTATTTTTTTTTCCTCGTCTCTGTGATTTTAACATTATCCAGTGGAATTACAGATTTACGTAAAAGTCCCTAGAGTTCATGCATTTAATAACTCATCAACTGCATCGGATTAAACTGCTTAAACATGTAAATTGCTTAGAATTTCTGTAGATTAATAATGGCCATTTTTCATCCCATGTTAAAATGTTTAACTTGCTGTTTATTTAATTTGCTAATATGCCATGTTAAAATGATTTAATTCATAACTAAATAACCGTAACTCGTAATTAAATGTTCTTTTATATGTAAATGGGTAGAAAATGCATAGATTAACATGGTAGCATTATTTTGCATGTTTAACAACATTAAAATTGTGTTTAGGGCAGATCAGTACCTAATCCATAAATATGCACATGAGGATTTTACCGAATTGTTGTTTGTTGTTTCCGCCTCATTTAAACTTGCCTAAATAGGTAGTTTAATTATGCTTCACCTCTTGCCATGTTAACAACATTTAATATTGTTGAGTACCTAACCGAGAGAGAACTAAGTAATTGATATTGTGTTTGTCAATATGCAACTGCTGTATATTGAGCTACATTTAATTTGTAGTGTTGTTTGTTGCACTTGCCATGCCATGTTATTTAAACCGGACATGCATCATACTCGCCAGGCCATGCCATGTTTATGATTGTGTGTTTACTATGTTGTTGCTTGTTTCCTGTTGCTTCTCTTGTTAGCTTCTTGCTTTCGCTCCGGAGTTGTGAGGATTCGCTCGACCACGTCCGCTTGTCTTCTTCATGGATTCGTCTTCTTCCTTGCGGGATTTCGTGCAAGATGACCATACCTAAAATCACTTCTATCTTTGCTTGCTAGTTGCTCGCTTCTTTGCTATGCCTATGCTACGATGCCTACCACTTGCCATATCATGCCTCCCATGTTGCCATGTCAAACCTTTAACTATCCTTTCCTAGCAAACCGTTGTTTGGCAATGTTACCGCTTTCAGCCCCTCTTATAGCGTTGTTAGTTGCAGAAGATGAAGTTTGTTCCTTGTTGAACATGGAGATGTTGTTCCTATTTTGGAACATGTTTACTTGTTGAGATATTCAATATATCTTATTTAATTAATGCATCTATATACTTGGTAAAGGGTGGAAGGCTCGGCCTTATGCCCGGTGTTTTGTTCCACTCTTGCCACCCTAGTTTCCGCCATACCGTGTTATGTTCCCGGATTTTGCGTCCCTAACGCGGTTGGGTGATTTATGGGACCCCTTGATAGTTCGCTTTGAATAAGACTTCTCCAAAGAAGGCCCAACATTGGTTTTACCATTTGCCACCTAAGCCTTTTTTCCCTTGGGTTCGCAGACTCAAGGGTCATCTTTATTTTAACCCCCGCCGCTTCTCCTCCGAAAGTGTTGGTCCAAACTAGAGCTACTTATGCAGCCGCTTACCGAGGCAACTTGGGGTATCGCTTGTCGTGTACGTAGTGTTCATCCGTGTGCCCCGAGACCGATATGTGCAGCTCCTATCAGGATTTGTCGCACATCCGGCGGCTTTGCTGGTCTTGTTTTATTGTTGTCGAAATGTCTTGTAGTCCGGGATTCCGAGATCGATCGGGTCTTCCCAGAAGGAATATCCTTCGCTGACCGTGAGAGCTTATAATGGGTTGTTGGGACACCCCAGTAGGGTATTATCTTTCAAAGCCGTGCATGCGTTATGAGGCGATGGGAATTTGTTAATGTCCGTTGTAGAAACCCGGTTGATCTTAATTAAAATACACCAACTGCAAGGTGTAACTGTGATGGTCTCTTCTCACGGAGTCCGG
This sequence comes from Aegilops longissima, assembly GCA_021605205.1. Classification (NCBI taxonomy): domain Eukaryota; kingdom Viridiplantae; phylum Streptophyta; class Magnoliopsida; order Poales; family Poaceae; genus Aegilops; species Aegilops longissima. The sequence goes on along the minus strand of JAHIAM010003595.1, from coordinate 8,335 downwards.
GAAGTGAACACGGTGTTGGAGTTATGTTTGACGTAAGTAGTTTCGTGGATCACTTCTTGATCATAGTTGTTCGACCGCGCTTGCTTTTCTTCTCGCCTCTTTATGCTTGTAGCCACCAGATATGCTAGTCGCTTGTTGCAGCTCCACCTCACTACCCTGTTCTACCTTTTGCTTAAATAGTCTTGATCTCATGGGGTGAGATTGCCGAGTCCCCGTGACTCATGACATTTCCAACCAGTTTCAGTGTGCCGATGAAACTGCAGGTGTGATGCATCCGAGCTCAAGGAGGAGCTCATGAATATCTTGTTCATTATGTTGTTTCGCTTCAGCTTGATCAAGAGGGAGCCCAATGGGACGATCGATCCGTGGCATTTGGGGTAGTCTTTTTATTTTGGTTCCAGTAGTCGGACCTTGATTGTATCTCATGATGTAATGCTTTACTCATGTATTGTGTGAAGTGGCGTATTGTAAGCCAACTATGTATCTCTATCCCTTATGTATTACATGGGTTGTGTGAAGATTACCTCACTTGCACATTGCTTTCAATGCGGTTATGCTCTAAGTCGTGCTTCGACACGTGAGATATAGCCGCATCGAGGGAGTTACAAGTTGGTAATCGAGCCATCCTCGACTTAGGAGCCCTCACTTGATTGTTTGGTCATGTTGTTGAGTCTAGAACGGAAAATGTTTTGAGTCTTAGGATTATATAAATCGGAGAATAGGATTCTTTTACCTCGCCCCTTCCTTCGTCGCCTCCGGTGAGGCATCCCGACGAGAGTTTTGACTTTTCTCTCCTCAAATTTCACTAAAAAAATTTTAGGATCACGCTGGTATTCTGGAATAGTTCCGATGGTTTTGTGGACGAGAACATTGTTCTTGGTGCCTCGACATTTAGGGGTTGTGGCAGTGTCCCGGGAGTTGAGCTCGAGGTGTTGCGCACAATTTTATCGCTTGCAGTTCTGGAATACCGAAGCTTTGCCGACATCGAAATCTCTTTATGCAGCTTGTTGGTGAGATAACCCCGATTGCCCAAAGATCGAGGCGAAAAGGGAGTATTGCCATGACTTGTATAACGGATGTTTTTCAAGGTCGAGGTACATTTATTTCCGAGGATTTCTTGGTTATGTGTTGACGGATGGATACAAATTGATCTAGGTATTGTTAGTTTGGGTGAGATATTTTGTGTCCTGTGATCCCCAACACCGATTGCATAACCGTAAAGTTTCGGAGTTTATAGGTGGGAATTTAGTAGCTTACAGTGATATTCTTCCCGGATGTGATGTATGATTTGAGATTGGGGTTCAACGCTTAGTGGTCCGCCCATTCACGGCCGATTTACAAAGGGTCGCGTAGACGCCTTAAAGAATCTTGGCTATGCTGATTCGGGACGCCTTGTTTGTCATTCGTGACGCCTGCTATATCGTCAGGTCCGTGAGCCCCACCACCAACACTTTGGGCGTAAATTCTATCATGTGTTTGTTCCGCTTATTCTGCAAGCCAAACTTTGTTTTTGTTCCGCTTTGTGGTATTCGAGTTGCTTCATTGTCAAGTGTTGATTCCATACCTTTCCTAAATGGTGTTCTCATATTGCTATGTGAATACTAATCCTTCTTGATCACCGAGCTTGTCATGTCAATTCTTTTTCTCAACCGCGGTTTCTTCAAGTGGATCCGATCATTTCAACATTCGCAAGATCAATTCTAAGTTTTTTTCTCAACGGTGTTCGCTTCATCCACCTAAGTTGCTTTTTGTTTTCCCACCCACCCAACCCTTTTTCTTCAAGGACTCAGATTTCTTAATCAAGTATCCATTTTATTGAGTGAAGTTTCTTCATTCTTTTCCTTTAATATTTTATCCAGGATTGTCATGAAGATGCTAAAGGAAGTTTCAACCTTATCATTGTTCCATTCGAATTTTCTTTTTCCAAAGGATTTAGTTCAAGATTTCGTGTTGATCTTATCCCTTTTCCTCTTTTCACAATGCTTTCGCTTGCTGCCTCTTAATCATTCACTTCGTCGATATTCCTTCGCTTTCTCGAGTGCTTAATATTTCTCGGTTAGCTTGTCTTTTCATTCAAGATCCATTCAAGCTATTCGAGATTATTATCTCATTCAAGTCATTTAATTCTACCGGTGCAATATCTATTTCAAACAATTGTTCAACGGTGGTTCTTTTGAGTGGGCCCAACCCACGTGTCTTTTTCCGTGATCTTACCCCGACTCTTCTAATTTATCCGAGCTTATTCTAAAATTCTTTTCAAAGTTTGACGTAAGAATGAGTTATCATCAACAAATGTCTTTCTCCAAGATCTTCCAAATTCTTTTCATTGTTGAATCAACCTCTTTTGATTTTTCATTCTACCGAGTATCTCAACAATTCATGGTGGTGGTTCTTCATTGCCATTCTCAAATTTTGAAGACCAAGAAGAGTTTCTCTTTAATCTTGCTCCATTCTCTTCAAGATTCATGGTTCTAGTTTGTTGCCATCCTCCTCATAATTGTTTTAGATTGTGAGAATTCTTTTCACCCAATTCGAGCATTTCAGAGTCTTTTCAGCTTGATTCTCCTGAGCCCATCATCTCAGTATTATTCATTCCAGCTTTTCAGCTCTCGCTCTCCAAATCTTACCGGCATCGCTCAAGTATCCTCTAATCAGTTCATGATCTCTCCGCTCTCCTGTATCTAAATTATCTCAAGTATCTTCGCTCATTTCTAATTCTTCCCTGATTCGTTCTTCTTTCTTCAATTGTTTTCAATTCTTACGTGGTTCGTTCTCAAGATTTCACTTCCTTCTTTATCATATCAATTCATTTGTTGTTTCCAAATCCCACCGTGGTTCCATTAATACCTCTCAAGTTTGCGCTTATATCTCTATTTGTAATCATTTTTCAATGAGAATAAGTAGTATGCCAAATCCATTGCTTGCCATCAATTTTAATTGGTGAAGGATCAGCATAATGTAATTTCTTATTCTTGTTTCATCGAGTAAGTTCAATTCCTTATTCCGAGGTTCACAAAATTTTTGATTTCAGTTGTTCATCTTTTTCTTTCCGGAGTTCCAAGCTCTCATCATCAACGTAAGATCAATCTAAATCATGCAAGACTTCACCGGTGTTTTCAACTTCTTCTCTCTATCACCATTTTGTTTACCGGAGCTCATCATGGAGGCTCTACATGGTGCTTCCTCAAGGATTCTTTTCATTCTTCTATTGTTCATCAAGATTTCTCATGGAGTTAAGATCCGCTGGTTTATACTTCTCAAAATAAACATGGTCTTCCAACATGTTTTGTTTTGAGGAGTTCAAGTATTCTTCATCTTGCATTCAAGTGCAATTCTTTCTCGATCTTATCTTTTGAGGTGGTGTTATGTCATTCTCGACAATTTGAGTTCGTGGTTTCATGATTCATATGTTGTCAAGATTGAGGTATTTTAAATCCATCAATCTCTCATTGGAGTTATCTTGGACTATATTTCACCTAAAGCTTTCCTAAGGAAGGATTGCTATTTATGGTGCTTATAAATGACCCAAGTTCTTCATTTGTCCTCTCGTGAAATAAGTTTCTCGCCTCCTTGTTGATATAAATCCAATCATTTGTTTCTGCTAGGTGGGTAAACTCACCTCATAATTTTGAGATGTTTGCCATAAGCCCACAACAAGCTTGTGCTTTTCGTTGTTCTCTTGGCAAAACTCCGCTCAATTCTTTCACTGTGAGGATGCTTTCCAAGCTCTTTTGTGCGTGGTTGACATTTTCTTCTTCATTCTGTTATTCCAAAGATCTATCTTCTATTCTTTCGCTCAAGGCATTGTGATGTTGCTCTTCACCCATCGCCTCGCTTTTGTCAAGATCATGTTCTTTTCTTGCAATATCCGCTTAACCGGAGTGTTGTGTCATCCATTCAAGTTTTCTCATCTTATCAAGTTTTGCTCGCTTCCTTAACCGGAGTGCGGTCTGGAAATGTTTTTTACCCCTTGTACCATTCTTTCAATAGTTTCAGAGGCAAAGTGTTGTTGATTTCACCAAGTATCATCCCATCTTCTCAAGTTCATGATTCTAATTCTTCCATTTTCAGTCGGAGTGCTGTCCAGATTATATCATTCTTATCTCGCTTCAACCAGAGTGGTTTCAATTCCTTCTTGTCCATTGTGCTCGCCAACCATGTCCTTGCAACCTTCAAGCTCTCGTAATGTTCCTTGTTCCTCTTTTCTAACAGATTGTTTGCAATCTTCGCTTGTTTTGTTTCCTTCATATTTCTCAACCTCTCAAAGTTCTTTGCTTTCACTCTTTTGTCAAAGAAGCAACTTAGTTTTACCTCTCATCTTCCTCTTCCTTTTCTCTCCGGTGCATCCTAGATCTCGGACGATCATCCTCTCGTAGAGTGGTGGAGTGTTGTAACCGATACAACTTTCCATATTCAGAATCTCCGACTCTTTGCCTTTTCCTGGAGATTCTATATGATATTTTTCGTGGTTGGGTTTTATCTGTTGTTTTGCTTTTGTTTTGTTATGCATCTCATCTCATAGCATCATGCGCATTGCATCTGGGCATCGCTTACAAAAACTTGCATCCGCTCGGTTCCACCGCTTTCTCCTGTCCGCTCTCCTGAGCCTGGCCCACTTTGCACGCGCCCGCTGCACTCCGAAATATTATTTTATTAGTGGCATAAAATGTTCTTGAATGGGTTGCAACTTGTCATGGGTTCATTATAGTGTAGACAGGCCGCTGCCAAGTTTCACGATTCGAGTTCGCTTGATCGCCCAACCAAGTATATTTATAATCACGATATAGTCGCCCAAAGGCCGACGCTGTATCCGGCTGCCACCGGTCGCCTGCTTTCTCTCTTCTCAGCTCGAGGCATTCTACACAGTCCACCGCAGCCATCTAACCCCCTCAAGGTCCCGAATCAGCCTGATCGCGATCCGAGGTCCCAAACCCTCCTAACCTCTAACCCTAGCCACCTACCCCTATATAATCAACCCCTAGTCCATTTTGGGCATCTCCTAGCTCTTCCCTACCTCCTAGCCCTCCTCGGGATTCCATGGGCCGACCACAACAGCTCTCACTCAGCCACTTGGCTGGCCACATCAAGCCCTGCCCAACCAGCTACACCGCTTCGCCAGTCACTCCCGGCCACTCCCAAGCTCTCCACGCCACCTCCCGCCTCCGCAAGAGCCAGCCTAGGCTCGGATCTGGCCCGCTACTTCGCCGCACTGGGCTCAAGGAGCCTGCACGCTGCGTCCCACAACCCTAGCGCCTGTGCCCTGCTGGCCACGAAGCCGCTGCCAAGCCTTCTCGCCACCGCCAGTGGTTGCTCACGGAGCACGAGCTCCATCAAGGCCACCAGCTTCCTTCGCCAGCGCTCGCCTCGCTCCTGTGCTCAGTGCGACTTCTCAACGCCTGCTCACATGGCGCAGCTCCGTGATCTCCCCGCCGCCAAGCGACCTCGCCTCCTCCAGCCTCGCCGCCGCCTTCGAGCCTCTGCCTGTCAGTGACCTCGGTCCGTGCCAACCATCGGATCCGGCAGTGCTCTGCCGCCTCGGATCCGCCTCGGCCGCCTCACGGGAGTCGCCTTCCGGGCCGCCCCACCGAGATCCGCTGTCACATCACAGGGTCCTCCTCGACCCGTGTCCCAGCACCAGACGCCATGACCAAGGCTGTCAAGGATCAAGACCATGTGGCCTCCCTCAGCCAGCCCACCAAGCTGGGCCATGCCTAACGCCTCTTCCACCGCCTGCTGCCCAGCTCCCGACCGACTGGCCTGGCCTGGTGAGCAGCCCCGCCCACTCTCCTGTGCACTTGTGGGCTGACTAGATTCGGCCTGTTGCTATTTTTTTCCCCGTCTCGCGATTTTAACATTATCCAGAATTATGATTTACAAAAGTCCCTAGAGTTCATGCATTTAATAACTCATCAACTGTGCAATTTGATTAAACTGGTTTAAACATGTAAATTGCTTAGAATTTCGTGTAGATTAATAATATGCCATTTTTCATCCCATGTTAAAATGTTTAACTTGCTGTTTATTTAATTTGCTAATATGCTATGTTAAAATGATTTAATTCATAACTAAATAACCGTAACTCGGAATTAAATGTTCTTTATATGTAAATGGTTTAGAAAAATGCATAGATTAACATGGTAGCATTACTTTGCATGTTTAACAACATTAAAATTGTGTTTAGGGCAGATCAGTACCTAATCCATAAATATGCACATGAGGATTTTACCGGAATTGTTGTTTGTTGTTTCCGGCCTCATTTAAACTTGCCTAAATAGGTAGTTTAATTATGCTTCACCTCTTGCCATGTTAACAACATTTAATATTGTTGAGTACCTAACCGAGAGAGAACTAAATAATTGATATGAGAGTTTTGTCAATATGCAACTCGCTGTATATTGAGCTACATTTAATTTGTAGTGTTGTTTGTTGCACTTCGCCATGCCATGCTATTTAAACCGGACATGCATCATACTCGCCAGCGCCATGCCATGTTTATGATTGTGTGTTTACTATGTTGTTGCTTGCTCGGTTGCTTCTCTTGTTAGCTTCGGTTTCTGCTCGGAGTTGTGAGGATTCGCTCGACCACGTCCCGCTTGTCTTCTTCATGGATTCGCTTCTTCTTCCTTGCGGATTTCGCAAGATGACCATACCTCAAATCACTTCTATCTTTGCTTGCTAGTTGCTCGCTTCTTTGCTATGCCTATGCTACGATGCCTACCACTTGCATATCATGCCTCCCATGTTGCCATGTCAAACCTTTAACCATCCTTTCCTAGCAAACCGTTGTTTGGTTATGTTACGCTTTCGCTTCAGCCCTCTTATAGCGTTGTTAGTTGCAGAAGATGAAGTTTGTTCCTTGTTGAACATGGAGATGTTGTTCTATTTGGAACATGTTTACTTGTTGAGATATTCACAATATATCTTATTTAATTAATGCATCTATATACTTGGTAAAGGGTGGAAGGCTCGGCCTTATGCCTCGGTGTTTTGTTCCACTCTTGCCACCCTTAGTTTCCGGCCATACCGTGTTATGTTCCCTTGATTTTGCGGCCCTAACGCGTTGGGTGATTTATGGGACCCCTTGACAGCTCGCTTTTGAATAAGACTCTCCAAAGAAGGCCCAACATTGGTTTTACCATTTGCCACCTAAGCCTTTTTTCCCTTGGGTTCTGCAGACTCAAGGGTCATCTTTATTTTAACCCCGCCGCTCTCCTCCGAGTGTAAGGTCCAAACTAGAGCCACTTATGTGCCGCCCGAGGCAACTTGGGGTATCGCTGGCTGCAGACGAGTGTGTTCATCCGTGTGCCCGAGACCTAGATATGTGCAGCTCCTATCAGATTTGTCGGCACATCCGGCGGCTTTGCTGGTCTTGTTTTATTGTCATTAAATGTCTTGTAGTCCGGGATTCCAGATCGATCGGGTCTTCCCAGAGAAGGAATATCCTTCGTTGACCGTGAGAGCTTATAATGGGTTGTTGGGACACCCCGCAGGGTATTATCTTTCAAAGCCGTGTCTGCGGTTATGAGGCAAGATGGAAATTTGTTAATGTCCGCTGTAGAAAACCCGGTTGATCTTAATTAAAATACACCAATCAAGTGTGTAACCTGATGGTCTCTTTCGGCGGAGTCCGGGAAGTGAACACGGTGTTGGAGTTATGTTTGACGTGAAGTAGTTTCAGGATCACTTCTGATCATAGTTGTTCGACCGCGTTTTGCTTTCTCTTCTCGCCTTCTTTTGTGCTTGTAGCCACCATATATGCTAGTCGCTGTCAGCAGCTCCACCTCACTACCCGTCTCCTACCTTTAAGCTTAAATAGTCTTGATCTCGGTGTGAGATTGCTGAGTCCCCTCGTGACTCATGTGATACTTCCAAAACCAGTTTGGTGTGCCGATGAAACTGCAGGATGCATCCGAGCTCAAGGAGGAGCTCGATGAAGATCTTGTTCATTATGTTGTTTCATCTCGATTGATCAAGAGGGAGCTCATTGGGACGATCGGGATCCGTAGCATTTGGGGTAGTCTTTTTATTTTGGTTCCGTAGTCGGACCTTGATTGTATCTCAGATGATGTAATGCTTTACTCATGTATTGTGTGAAGTGGCATTGTAAGCCAACTATGTATCTCTATCCCTTATGTATTACATGGGTTGTGTGGAAGATTACCTCACTTGCGACATTGCTTTCAATGCGGTTATGCCTCTAAGTCGTGCTTCGACACGGGAGATATAGCCGCATCGAGGGAGTTATGGTGAGGGGTGCCCGTGGAGGGTGGTTGAACAGACCCTTGGTGGAGGGGCTGGATGAACAGAGACGGTGGAGGGTGGTTGAACAAAGAGC
>JAHIAM010003594.1:0-42297 GCA_021605205.1 Aegilops longissima | reverse complement strand
TTATTGTTTGGTCGAGGCCGGCATGACCGGAAAGTGTGTCCGCGGAAAGCTGATGTAGGGTAAGTTGGTGCACCTCGCAGGAAGAAACATCTATCGATAGCCTGTCCTACGGAACGGACACTTGGAGTTGTATCCGATCGATACAACTAGAATTGGATACTTGTGATGAGAATTTGATGATGATGAGAACTGGATTGTGATGATAACGGATAGTATGGTTTCGATTTCTTTTCGCAGGAGTCGAAAGGATCTCCGCCGAGGTTGATAACACTACTACTACTTTATTTTATGTTACTCTACTCCCTCCAGATGCTGTAAGATGGTGGTTTCCAACAGATGCTAGTCTTCGATAGGACTATGCCTTCTCTCTATTCTGCATTTCAAGAGCTCCACCCACATATACAACCTTCCTTTGATAATGTTGCATATGTAGTGTAGACCTTGCTTAAGTAGTACTTTGATGAGTATCACGGTTGCTTTGCTCCCTTTTCCCCCTTTCTTCTTCTTTCCGTTGATGCAACCAGATGTCGGGGCCCAGAGCCGATGCCACCTTTGACGATCGCTACTACCCCGAGGGTGCCTACTACTACGTGGAGACCGTCATCACCAGGAGTAGTTAGGAGGCTCCTGTGCAGAGGCCTTGCCTTTCGATCGTTGTTGCTTTTTGTGCTAGCCTTCTTAAGGCAGACTTGTCTAACTCATGTCCGTATCAGATATTGTTGCTTCACGACTCTTATGTATTCGAGCTTATGTATTCGAGCCCTCGAGGCCTCGGCTTGTAACATAAATCTTGTATTATTTTAATTTGTGTCTAGAGTTGTGTTGTGATATCTTCCCGTGAGTCTTGATCTTGATCGTATACATTTATGCGGTATGATTAGTGTACGATTGAATCGAGGGCGCCACAAGTTGGTATCGAGCCAACGCTCGTAGGATCCCCCTTCCAACTCCATGGCCAAGTTGAGTCTAGAAATCAAAACGCTTTACCTTGGCTGTGTGGCTTACGGCCCACGCCGCCAATTGGGTGGTATTAGGATCTTTTATTCCTCGCTCATACTGACTCGATCTCTTCCATTCGCGAATGATTTTGCTAACTCTAACATTAGGATCTCAGAATTACTTCCTCCCGGAGAGCTCCCCATTACCATTGATCGCTTGTTTCACGTAAGTTTCGCAGATACTCCTCAATGTTTTTCGAGACTCGTGCTCACCGCCTTGCGCCTCGACCACGATAATCCCCGTGAATGACATCCTTGCCATTGTACCTTCATACCCAGCTGTTCTATTATTACAAGATGTACTTCCTGTTTCAAGAACTTTTGTGCCTTCGCTTTGCGGTTTCTTTTTGCACTACGGATAATTCGCTAAACCTGTTCATCCTAAGTTGTTCACATGATTTCAAAATACTTGGAAATACTATGTGATCTTCCTAAAAATCCTCCGCAGCCTATTGCTCTTGATTTTCCTTGCCTTTGCATTAGGATTAATTCCATATGTCTAGCAATATTCTTTAAAATTATTTGTGGCTGTCATTCTAATCCTATGGATTCAACGTGAGAAAATACTGCAATCATCAATTAACCTTGGAAATTTTCTTTCCGGCTCGACATGGCTCCGGTTATGAGTTGGTTCTGCCCAATCAAGACTTGATCGGGCCATATTTAAGTCTATTCAACTTATTCACCTTTTGATCGAGCCTCCGCTCGATCCTTCGACTTGAAATCATAACTCCTTTGTACTCAAGCATCGAATTATTCAGATGTTTCTATAATCCAATGCCTTTGCATTCCTTCCTTCTTCGATTGAGTATCGATACTCACATCAGATCCATTAGGACCGCTGAATCTTGTTGGATTATTATCCGCAGCTTCCTTCATATTCAAAATTTGTGCGCCTTCCTCCGATACATATTGCCTTTGGTAAATTGTATTCTCTGCCTTCTCAACCATGCTCGCCTTCAGCTTGTGTTATTTACTTTGGCGCGTGGAATAGGTTCCAAAATGCCTGATGGGTTGAACTTATGCCTTCCATAATCCGTGGGAACCCGAGAGTTCTCATGAGTCTTACTCTTCCGTACTTCGCCAGATAAATCCTATGCACTACAAATTCTTCGAAACGAGGAGGAATGAAAGGTTATCTATTGAAGAAGTGGAACGACCTTGAACCTTTGTGTTCATGCCCATGGAACCGATGTAGAACTTATCATGGAAGCTGCTCATAAAAATAATTATTTCTTTTGGTACAAGCTCAGCTTGTATCTATGAATTGATCCTTTGCAATCGTGGTTCAACCATATTTCCTCCTTGATTCCATTTACCGGATAAGTTAAAATACTTATCCTCCGCAAATCATTCCCGCCCAACCTCTACTCCGATTTATTTCCGCATTACACCTAGTATCGATATTAAAGTTTTATACCCTATAACATCATTCCTAGCCTCGACCGCTATATTTTTATCATGTCAACTTTTAACCGTGCTACCCGATCCTTCTTCCGGAGCATTACTTTTTGACGATGAGCTGTTTCTACATCGACTTTCCTCATCATATCATTTTGTCTTGAATAGCAAGCTTAATTTCGAGTTTGTGTCCAATTCGTGGTTCCAATAACCTTCGCTTCATCATTCCTTTGACTTGATGTCATCGCCGATCGATTACATCTTCATGAAATCTCTCGACAAATGTTTCGGATCATCATCAACATTCTCGAGCTCTTCCAGGATATCAATCAATTCATGATGAGAAATCTCTTGCCCCTCGATGATTTAAGTTATCATCGACAACATTCTGCCTTCCCAACACAAACTTGTTCACATAATTTTGGTAATACACCTTTTTGACATGCCGATGGATTGTTGCTGAGCCCGCGGCCACACCCCTCTTTTCTTTGCTGAAATTGTATGACTTATTTTCTAAGTTGTTTCCGGCGGATCCTTTGTGTATCTCAAGTCCGACTCTTCCCTCGATGACCATGTCAACACTATCCCGAAACATGTGTGTGGTAATCCGATCATCAACAAGAACATTGGGAGTGCAATGCTAACTATTCTTGATCAATTATCCAATCACCATTGTATGTGTAAACCTCATAAATTCCTTTGCCCCTTTGTCTAAACGGTTTAATACTTTGAGTCCAATCATGCTCGCCTTTCTTGGGAAAGTTATACTTAATGCTTTGTATAAGCACCTTTTCCTTTCCATTGGTCCTGTTAAACTAATAACCACATTTTTCTTTCCATTTTTTGTTTAACCTTTCTTGTGATCTATATGATCTAAGCAGTAATAGTTCGCTTATGAAAAACACCTCAGGTACAATTTGTCAAGAAGACCTTGTTATTATTGTGTTGATATTCCTGTAACCACCGGGACGAGAACTTTCCTATTGGTCCGCTCGCTCAACGAAAGGTGGAAATGGTTCTTCATCCTCGCCCTTGGTACCAACATTGTTGCCAACATAACTAATAGGTTATTCTTTGACATGCCTTGTTATCATGACTGCAAGATGTCAATGCCTTCCTAGTTATTACCCACATGGTGGGCCCATAACCCACAGTTTCACAGATCTAAACCGACTCTCCTGCATAACCTTGATGCCAAGTATCTTATGCTCTTGGCTTTGTGTGTTATCACGAGTCACCGAGGGATGATCTATTCCCGATGCTCAACCCTTCTCACACTGCTCGTATCGATCATTTGTCCATTTGCTTGAAACTTCCTATTGAACCTTCATACATTGCTCTCGATGTTTTCAAGTTTCAACTTGAGAGATACTTCGTCACACTCCTCCATTGTTCACCGTGATAATTATCCCTATAAGGGTCATTTCTCTCGGTTACTCTTTACTTCCTCACTTAAATCTCGGACGAGATTTCTTGTAGTGGAGGAGATTTGTAACATCCCCAAGATCACACCACAAGAATCCCTTATGATCATGCAAAGTCATCATCATTTGCATTGATTAATCACAGTGGTTAAATATCTCGCTTCAAAATCCTTCTATGAACTCAATTCAAATTCAAAGTGAAATTTGAAGTTGCACAAAAGATGCTGGAAAATGTTCACCATTTAGCAAATATCCTAAAACAACTTGTTGTTAAGGAAAACAACACCATCAAGTCAAAAAGTGGGTCAAAGATTTAAATCAAGTGCCAAACAACACTATAAATGCCTAAATTCATTATGAAAATGCCAAAGGATTCCAAAATTTTCCTAACTTCCTGTGGCAATGTGGAATGTATCATAGTATTTTGTGACTAAGTTTAACATTTTTATTAAGTCATTTGATGGCTCAAATTATTGCAAAACTATCTCCGAAATAAAACAGAGATAAAAATAGAAAAAGGCTTAGATTCATCATTGGGTGGGCCTAAGCATAGTGCACTTGGCCCAACCCACCGGGCTTCTCCCACCTCGCCACAGAGGCGGGGTCGTGGCGGCATCCGCCGCCATGGCTATTCGTCAGGCGGTCCATCCGCCGCTCTTCTAGAGCAAAAGGCCGTCACTCGACCCGCCAGACGAACCCTAGCCCCCACTTGCTCTCCTCCCGCCGTCATTTCTCCCTCTCGCTTTGTTCGCCGAAGCGCTGTCGCCGACGCAGCCGCCAATCCTGCTGCCACCGACCACCGTTTCGCCGACCGACGAGTCCAGAGGATCGCCACCGCCGACTACGCCCGTCCAAAGCGCCAATTCGAGTGGAGCCGCTTCAGACGCCGCCATCGACCTCGCTTTCACTCACAGACATCATCGCCGTCTGCGGACGCTTTCTTCCTCGTTGCTGTCGATGTTGTCGCCGTCGACCACCCTCCGGTCCACCCGACCTCCCGAAGCGCGCAATAGACTCGGTGAGCAACTCCTCCGATCCCTTTTCTCCGTCGATTGGTCATTATTGCCGCCCCAACACATTCGATTCGCCACAGACGCGTGACGACGTATGTGCGTGAGCTGATGCCTCGTCGCATTTAATCGACGTCGCGGGCTGGGCTGCATCGTTGGCCGTTGTCAAGGACCTGCTCGCCGTCGCCGCCCCGCTACCGCTTGATGTTGCTGCCGAAGCTGCAGCTGCTCCCCGCTGTTGCTACTTCATCGCTAGTGCCCGCCACCGATGTTTCGGCTGCTAGCGCATTCATCGCTTCCTAGATGTTGCCATTGATTGGCCATCGATTCTTCCTCATGCTGTTGTTAGTTGTTGTTCCACCGATGCTAGTTGCTGCTAAGTGGACATGGTCGTGCCCATGTCCAAGCCCGTGTGGTATGCGTAGGTATGCACAAATCACCGCCCGCCGTTTTTTATCTTAGGGGCTAATTACTAATTAGTTTAACTACTAGCCAATGACAAAGGCCCTAATGATTAGCTAATCTAATTTAATTAAAGTCTAGTTAACCATAGCCAATGACACGTAGGGACCCATGTAAATTATTCATTGATTGACCTAGTCAACAGCTGATTGTACTGTTGACTTTGACCTGACCCCACATGTCATTGACTGTGGTGGCAACACACTAGGTGACAAAAGTAAATTTATAGTTTTAATTGCGAAATTAATAATAAATTTTATATTGCTAAAACTTTGAAAAATCATATAAAATAAACCGTAACTCGATGAAAATGTTTTCATGAAAGTTGCTAAAAATCCAACGAATTCAATATGCGGTCCGTTCATCTGTCACATGCCTCTAGCATGCTGAACATGGAACATCCCTCCGTCATCTCGTCTCGACACAGTCCGGAACCAAGAATACATTCCTGCTGAATTCGCCTTCACCTATATCGTAGCCATATGTTAGGTCACACCCACATAGCATATTGCCATGTTACACTTGTGATACTATGTTTGCTTTATATTTACTGTTTCCCCCCTTCTCTTCGGTAGACCCCGACCGATGTCGCCTCTGTGATCGATTCACGACGACGAATTCTCCTTGCCAGAGCAACTGTGCAAGCCCCGCTTTGATCATCCCGATATCGCCCATTCCATTCTCTCATGCTTGCATTAGATTTTGCTATGTTATTGTTTGCACCTATTCTGATGCATAGCCTGCTTTTGTAACTACTGCTACTCACCGCTTATCCTAAATCGCTTAGTATAGGTTGATAGTGATCCATCGCGACCCCCGCCTTGTCCCGACCGCCTCCTCCGATAGTCAAGACCCGATCAACGGATCGAAGACCAGGCCCCGACACCGCACATCACTTCCCCTTAGTTGCTCGACACTACCGTTACTATCGAGTACCGAGGGTGAAACCTCTACAAGACTTCCGATATTAACCCCAGAGTAAGTCCGGCCGTGGTCATCGAGGGTGATTTCTCTTAACCACTTCCGATTCGAAGTCGTCGCGGCAACCCTCAAGTGTGGACCTCGAGGGTGAACTCTTACGCTCACCTTGATAACTACATCGAGTGGAATTCACCGGGTGATTCTCTGGTTTTCCCTTGATGTTTAGACACCATTACTTTGATTACTATGACTTTACATCGAGCCATGTTACTAAAGACGGGTCGACCGAGGGTGCCCGCGAGCTTAATTGCGCAGTGATGTGGAGTCGGGTTGACCGGAGGGTGCCCGCAGATAATTACGAGGCGGCCGGCATTCCTAGCCTTTGCCGCAAGTCCTCGAGACGGGCAACGGGTCACATCTTCGTGAGTCTCGCTTGTTACAAGGTTCCTAATCCACTACGATTTGATATTTGATCCGAGGGCCTCGACCGATAGCACTAACCATCACGTGGCATAGTATATGCTCGCCGTATGCATCACCAAGCTTAATAGACGCTACGACCGAGTGGCTACGCCGGTTGGATCATGTAAGCGCCGCTTGTTGAAGGAGGTAGCTAGGTCTGCTCACCGATCACAGACGCAACATGCAGGAGTTCCGGGAGATGGCCCATGACCCGGGGCCATAGGTTTAGTCCGGTGCGGCCTCTATTGCTTCTAGGTCGGGTTGCAGCAGTTTGGCCGAGGCCGGCATGACCGGAAAGTGTGTCCGCCGAGTTAAGCTTAGCGTGGGGTAAGTTGGTACCCTGCAGGGAAGAAAACATCTATCGATAGCTGTCCCACGGTAACGGAGACTTGGAGTTGTATCCCGATCGATACAACTAGAACTGGATACTTGTGATGAGAATTTGATGATGATGAGAACTGGATTGTGATGATAATCGATAGTATGGTCGGATTTCTTTTCGCAGGAGACGAGAAAGGATCTCCGCCGAGGTTGATAACACTACTACTACTTTATTTTATGTTACTCTACTCCTCCAGATGCTACAAGATGGTGGTTTCCAACAGATGCTAGTCTTCGATAGGACTAGGGCTTTCTCTATTCGCATTTTAAGAGTCATTCATATACAACCTTCCTTTGATAATGTTGCATATGTAGTAGACCTTGCTTATGAGTACTTTGATGAGTACTCACGGTTGCTTTGCTCCCTTTTCCCCTTTCTTCTTCTTTCCGCTGATGCAACAAGATGTCGGGCCCAGGAGCCGATGCCACCTTGACGACCACTACCCCGAGGGTGCTCACTACTACGTGGAGACCGCTCGTTTCCACTGGAGTAGTTAGGAGGCTCTCAGGGAGGCCTTGCCTTTTCGATCGTTGCTGCTTTTTGGTGCTAGCCTTCTTAAGGCGTACTTGTCTAACTCATGTCTCAGATTTAAATATTGTTGCTCATGACTCTTGTGTATTCGAGCTTATGTATTCGAGCCTCGAGGCCCTCGGCTTGCAACATAAAGCTTGTATTATTTTAATTTGTGTCTAGAGTTGTGTTGTGATATCTTCCCGTGAGTCTTGATCTTGATCGCATACACATTATGCAGTATGATTAGTGTACGATTGAATCGAGGGCCACAAGATCCACGTGGCTGCTAATTTTTGGTAAACTCACCGATAGACACTTTCTTTGTTTCTCAAACTCCAACCGACCCAAGTTATAGGAGAGAATCCAAACGTATCACAGCTTCCTCACGTGGTCTTCTACTTTTCTTTCCAAAATAAATCTCTCTACCCAACCAATCTTATTTGGAAACCATGGGCAGTATTTTCTTCTTCTACTTGACGATGTAAAGTGAAATATGACAAGCGGGACAACTAATGGATACAAGGTGGCGTGTAATGGAGAATCGATGTATGAAAACAATGACGATGAAAGTGGCAAAGGAAGATATAATGAAGTGGATGATGGTGTATGGATGCAGGTGAATAAAACGTGACTAGGACTCAAAACTCTAAAAGTTTAGACACTAAACCAGCAATTCGGCTACACGATGCAACGGAAAATTCAACACAACAAAAACTAAGTGGTAATGGTGAAAAGGCTCAGACTGTCTAGGACATGGATGAGCTAATCTACAATTTTTGTGGCTTTTTTCTTGGACTCTAGGTATGAGTAATGATGCAAACTATGAAAACTGGAAATCTCACCGAGCAACCTGAAAACTGATATCACTTGATAGAGGCGAGGGGCCGATCTTTCAATGAGATGAAAACTATCTATTTGGTGGAGACGACTTTGACGATCCGACTACACACGCAAACGACGCTATGCTTAGCAATCGCTAAACCAACTCAGAGGTTACCGACCACACCGAGATCAACTCCACCACGGCTATTCTATTCTCGCAAGCAATCAAGAACAAGCAAGGATATGATTAAGAAATCTGAATATTGCGAATATGGATGAAGTAGTGATAAAAGTAGGTTTTCGCAAGCGTCTTGTTCGTCATGGACACAAACGGAATAATAAAGTTGTAGCAATGGCTAACTTTTAACTAATAAAACCTAAGCCAAATGATGCCTTAAAGGCTATATTATTATGGGGAACAGAGAGGTGATTTCATCCATCCTTAGCAAGGTGGGACTAAACACCTCGAGTCGCTTTCCTCTACAATATGGACTCTAAAAATAGCCTATGATGAGGACATCAATACCATTGTTACACCCACAGCCCTCATCGCTACATATATACTCAATCAATTACTAGAGTCACAAGATCAAATTAAATTATCGTGTACTTTCGCTTTTGGTAATGATGCTAATGTTCATGAGAATATGATGCTGCTTAAATTGGATACATTTGTTTTGCTTACAAATGAAGGCCCTAGCTTGGAGAAGGATGGACATTGAGTAAGAACAAGCATGGAGATGATGCCATGCGTAGGGGAACAAGAACGGAGTTACAAGTGATGATTTCAGGACTTTGAAGCCACCATAATGGTGCATGAAGCCTGGACAAAATATACAAGATGCTACTTCATAAATTTCGTCTCGAGGCTATTCTAGGTGCTGCGTCACCTTATTATTGGGCCGCCCTTGTAATTTCGAAATACACAAGTATAGGCTATTTTAGAGTCCGTATGTGTGGGGAAACAAGAGATAGGGTTGATTTCGACCCTCCACCAAGGGCCACTAAATCCTCTTCCTCCATATATACAGCCCTTAGGCACCGCTAGACTTTGGGTTTTGTTTAGATTAGAAGTTCGCCATAGCTGCAAATCTCGTGCATTTCGCTTGTGTTCAACGACTGCACAAAGGCGCCAGTAACCCCACCTGATCAATAAGCTTTCATCTTATATTCGCATATCCAGATTGCAATCTCAGTTTCTTGCTTGTTCTTCGCTTGCTCGCAGAATGCACTCGTGGTCGTTGATCGCTTTACGCGGGTCAATAACCTCTCGGAGTTGGTTTAGCGACATATACGCTATCGCGACGCTCTTGTCGGATCGCCAAAGTCGATTTCCTCCAAAGCGAAAACCAACATCTCATTGAAAGACGGACACCTTTGCCTCTATCAAGTGGTATCAGATTTCCGTGTTGCTCGTGAGATTTACAGCTTCATAGTTTAGATCGAGTCTGTTCTTCATACCTATAGTCCATTTAAAAGGTAAGTAAAAAAATTAGGTTAGTTCATCATATCCGAACCAATCCGAGCCTTTGCATAATCTTTTTAGGTTTTGCTTGTTGAATTTGCGTTGCATCGCCGTTCTAGTTGCTGGTCTTAGCGCCTAGTCTTTAGAGTTTCAGTTCTGGTCATAAGTTGTCACGCCACCGCACCATGATCATCGCCTGCCACCTACCATCACCGTCCGAACTGTGATCCATAAACCACCACCAATCCGTACATATACCACCACCGATCCATATCCATATACTACCACCGCTACCACCACCGCTGCCATATACCACCACCATATATCCACCACTAATCCGAAGTTCCTTGCATATTAGGTTTGTTTTAGATCCATCTAGTTTCCGATTCGTGTTTCCTTGCCGGAGTAGGTTTCTAAAAAAAGAGTCCGAATCAGCCCAAAATTTTCCAAAACGCACTTGTCGAAAAAATTTTCTGGCTATCCTATTTTTAGGTGTTTTCGCGATTGAGACAGCCGTATAGAGTTTTTTTGACCTGCTTCAGCTTTTGGGTCCGGCAGTCAAAAAAATTTGGTCGAAAAAATTTCGTGCCCATCCCGTCAGTTTGACCGGGAAGAGTTTTGAGACACTCCATTATAGTGATTTTTCGAAAAAAGAGCAGCAAGAAAGAAAGAAAAAAAGAGCGAAAAAATTCGAGTGTGCTTTTCCCTTGTTTACGCAGTAACGTGATTTTGTTAGTGTTCTAGGCTGCCTCTAGTACTGCCCAGCCTAGACCAGCACAAGCACTGTCATGAGCGCTTATTCAACTTTGCATCTCTGAATTGATTATTCCTGACCCTTTTTGCTACCATATTATAAGCCTTCCCAGCTCCACATACATCTACATCGGCGCTTGACTCCTCCCCCGCAATCGCCTATCCATGCTTTGAGAGTTTTGACTACAACTAAGCTTTATCACCGCCTCCTGGGTAAGAACTGGTAAGACTTTGAGATTTGCTTGATGGATTTGTGACACCACCACCACCACAACTTCCTAGTAGTCAGAGAATCATATTCTTGTGTGTTTCTATTGCTGCTAACTATGGCAGGATCATGTCGATTTAGACCGATCGAGAACATGACAAACAAAGAGTTACATGATAAGTTTCAGCAAATGATGAGTGGACAGTGGAAGATGCTAAATAGATTTGATGAGGCCATGGAGAAGATAGATGGCATTGAGAAGGTGTTCAAACAAAGCTCGATAACAAATTTAATGAATTGCTCAAGGCCTTCCACCACCACCACCGTTGCACCTAACGACCTCTACAACAACAACAATGACTACCTCCACGTCAGTTAAACAGCCTCCCGCCGAAGCAGCCGGTCTCAGCCCGCCAAGCTGTCCGGTGCCGTCATGGATACTTCGGCTCCGCCAATGTGGAGGAGGATGATTATGTAGGAGATTACGGGATGAGGTTGATCAACATCGAACCACGTGCAACCACCAAAGACCACAACCACCAGGTCGCCCACATGCAAATAATGGCAATGTTAGGCTCCTCAGTACGAGATCATGACCATCTCCCTAAACTGAAATTGAATATTCCACCATTTGAGGGTAGATATGTTCCTCGATATATATCTTACTTGGGAGTTAGAAACTGAACAACCATTTACATGTTTCCATCCCGAGGAGAGACGTGTTCCTGCTGCTGTTTGTGCTTTCACTAGCTTTGCATGTGTTTGGTGGTCTAACATTGTCGATTATATCCTGCTCCAGCTACTTGGGCTGCTTTTGAAAACTGCGCGCATCAAGGTTCCACCATATTATCAACGTGAATTACTTCAAAAATGCAGCGCTTAAGACAAAGAAAAAATTCGTAGAAGAATATTATCAGAATTACAAACTGGCTTGATTAGATGTGGTATCGTTGAGGACAATGAAGCTATGTTGCACGCTTTCCGGTGGATTAAATAAAGAGATTCACCATTCTAGACTACAAGGATTATAATAATATCACCGATTATTCCATCTTGCTTGTAAAGCTGAACGTGAAGTGCAGATCGATGTGCATTGGCGCCGACTAATTTTTTCTCGCAGTCGATCTTCATCATGGACACCACGCGCATCATCTACTTCCACACGCTCTACTACACCGCACCTCTCGCCGGTGCCACCTCCAACCGTGATACAAGAAAAGTGCACAACCACCACTATTCCAAGAGCACACCGCTGGGCCTACACAGCTCTTTCTTCTTCCATGCCAACAAAAGGCACCAGTGATATTATTTGTCGTCATAAGGAAGAGGACATTTTGTGAGAGAATGCCAATCTCGTGGGATGATTGCTACCGAGGATGGTGGGTATGAGTCCGCTTAGTGACTATGATGAAGAGACTTTGGCTCTTATTACACATGAAGAACACGGTGGAGATAATTCTGATCATGAGACGAATACATGGCTGCCAAGATGCCGATAGGTATGAATGTTTAGTTGCTCAACGGTTTTGAGTGTGTATACATGTTTGAGCAAAATCAGAGGCATAATTTGTTCCATACAAAGGAGTTGTGAAGGAACGCTCTATTCAAGGCCATCATAGATGGAGGGAGCTGCAACAACTTGGCTAGCATGGAGATGTTGGAGAAGCTATCTCTCACCACAAGACCACATCCACATCCTTACTACATCCAATGGTTCAACAACAGCGGCAAGGTTAAGGTAACACATAACTCTGTGGTGCATTTTAGTATCTCTACATATGCTGATTATGTTGATTGTGATGTGGTACCTATGCAAGCATGTTCCTATTACTTGGTAGACCATGGCAATTTGATAAAATTTGTACACCATGGTAGAAACAATCAAGATACTCTTGTTCATAAGGATAAAATATTACTTTGCTTCCTATGACTCCTGATTCCATTTTGAAAGATGATATTAATAGAGCTAATAAAGCAAAACAGAGAAAATAAGAGTGAAAATCAGATTGTGGCAAAAGAATTTGAGCAACAAATGAAGCCTAATAGTAAACCATCTAGTGTTGTTTCTGAAATTAAATTGAAAAGTGCATGTTTACTTGCCACTAAATCTGATATTGATGAGCTAGATTTTAGTAATTTTGTTTGCTATGCTTTTGTGTGCAAAGAGGCATTATTTTCATTCGAGGACATGCTCTTCCTTTGGCCCTGCTGTCACTAACATTTTGCAGGAGTTCCACAGATGATTCTCATTCGAGGGATTGAGCATCGATTGACTTAATTCTCGGTGCATCATTACCCAACCGTGCACCATACCGCACTCAATCCAGAGGATACGAAGGAGATTATAAGGCCACATGGAGCTGCCTCGACAAAGGTTATATACGCCAATCCCTTAGTCCTTGTGCTGTTCCTATTATTCTAGTGTGTAAAAAGGATGGTACATCATTTATGTGTGTTGATTGTAGAGGCATTAATAATATTACTATTCGTTATCGCTATCCTATTCCTAGGCTAGATGATATGCTTGATGAATTGAGTGGTTTCTACAATATTCTCCAAAGTTGATTTATGTGAGTGGATACCATCAAATTGTATGAAATTGGGAGATGAATGGAAAACAGCATTTAAAACTAAGTTTGGATTATATGAGTGGTTAGTCATGCCTTTGGGTTAACTAATGCACCTAGTACTTACATGAGATTAATGAACCAAGTTTTACGCTTTCATTGGACGATTTGTGGTAGTTTACTTTGATGACATATTGATTTATAGCAGATCTTTGGAGGAACATTTGGAACATTTATGTGCTGTTTTATTGTTTCCACGTGATGCACGCTTGTTTGGTAACCTTGGGAAGTGCACCTTTTGCAACCGATCTAGTATCTTTTCTTGGCTATGTTGTTACTCCACAGGAATTGAAGTTGACAGCCAAGATTGTAGCTATTGAGAGTTGGCCGAACTCCAAAACGGTCACACAAGTGAGGAGTTTTGGCCTTGCTTGGATTCTAGGCTTTTGTGAGAGATTTCAAGATTATTGCTGCACCTCTCAACGAGCTCACAAAGAAGGATGTGCCTTTTGTTTGGGTACCACAGAAGAAGCTTCACGGTATTGAAAGATAAGTTGACACATGCTCCTTTACTCCAACTTCCTGATTTTAATAAGACTTTTGAGCTTGAATGTGATGCTAGTGGAATTGGATTAGAGGTGTGTTATTACAAGATGGCAAACCTGTTGTATACTTTTCAAAAATTGAGGGCCAAGTCTGAATTATTCTACTTATGATAAAGAATTATATGCTCTTGTTCGGACTTTAGAAACATGGCAACATTATTTATGGCCCAAAGAATTTGTTATACATTCTGATCATGAATCTTTGAAACATATTAAAAGTCAAGCTAAACTGAATTGTAGACATGCTACATGGGTTGAATTCATTGAGACTTTCCCTTATGTCATTAAACACAAGAAGGGTAAAGAAAATGTTATTGCTGATGCATTGTCTCGTCGCTATACTATGCTTTCACAACTTGACTTCAAAATATGTGGTTTGGAGACCATCAAAGATCAATATGTGCATGATGCTGATTTTAAAGATGTATTGCATAATTGTAAAGAAGGAAGAACGTGGAACAAGTTCGTAGTTAATGATGGATTTGTGTTCCGTGCTAACAAGCTATGCATTCCAGCTAGCTCCGTTTGCCTTTTGTTGCTGCAGGAGGCGCATGGAGGAGGACTAATGGGACACTTTGGCGTGAAGAAGACGGAGGATTTACTTACACATTTCTTTTGGCCAAAGATGAGACGGATGTTGAGCGTTTTATTGCTCGCTGCACTACATGTCAAAAAGCTAAGTCACTTACTCAATCCTCATGGTTTATATACTTCTTTGCACTTTGTGTTCCTTGGGAGGATATATTCATGGACTTTTGTTTTAGGTTTACCTAGAACAAAGAAGGGAGGGATAGCATATTTGTTGTCGGATAGATTCTAAAATGACACACTTCGATGTTGCTTCGTGATCGACTCACGCCGACGATGACCCCTCCTTGCCGAGCAACCAGCAAGCCCCCTTTGATCATCCCGATATCGCCCATTCCATTCTCTCATGCTTGCATTAGATTTTGCTATCATATTGTTTGCACCTATTCGATGCATAGCCTGCTTTTGTAATCATCGCTGTACCTTACCCGCTTATCCTAAACTGCTTAGTATAGGTTGGATAGTGATCCATCGCTGACCCCGCCTTTGTCCCGATCGCCCTACTGGATAATCAAGACCCGATCAACGGATCAAGACCAGCCCCGACACCGCACATCACTTCCTTAGTTGCTCGACACTACCGGGTTACTATCGAGTACCGAGGGTGAAACCTCTACAGACTTCCGATATTAACCCCGTAGTATAGCTATCCGGCCGTGGTCATCGAGGGTGATTTCTTTAACCACTTCCGATTCGAACTCCGTCAGGCAACCCTCAAGTGTGGACCTCGAGGGTGAATCCTTCCACGCTCACCTTGATAACTACATCGAGTGGAATTCACCGGGGTGATTCCTCGGTTTTCCCTTGATGTTTAGACACACCATTACTTTGATTACTATGACTTTACACCGAGCCATGTTACTAAAGACGGACGACCCCGAGGGTGCCCGCGAGCTTAATTGCGAGTGATGTGGAGTCGGGTTGACCCGGAGGGTGCCCGCGAGATAATTACGAGGCGTGGCGGCATTCCTAGCCCTTGCCGCAAGTCCTCGAGACGGGAAATGGGGTCACATCTTTCGTGAGTCTCCGCTTGTTACCGCTGCCCTAATCCACTCACGATTTGGATATTTGATCCGAGGGGCCTCGACCTGATAGCACTAACTGGGCGCTTCAAGTCAGATGCATCAACAAGCTTAATAGACGTTAGCGATCGAGTGGCTACTGCCGGGTTGATCATGAAGCTACCGCCTTGTTGAAGGAGGTAGCTAGGTCTGCTCACCGCCGCAGACACAACGTGCAGTGAGTTCCTGGGAGATGGCCCATGACCCCTGGGGCATAGGTTTAGTCCGCGCTGGTTGGCCTCTATTAAGCCTAGGTCGGGTTGCGGCTTATTGTTTGGTCGAGGCCGCATGACCGGAAAGTGTGTCCGCCGAGAGTTAAGCGAAGCAGGGTAAGTTGGTGCACCCTCAGGGAAGAAAACATCTATCGATAGCCTGTCCTACGGTAACGACACTTGGAGTTGTATCCCGATCGATACAACTAGAATTGGATACTTGTGATGAGAATTTGATGATGATGAGAACTGGATTGTGATGATAATCGGATAGTATGGTTTCGGGATTTCTTTTCGCAGGAGTCGAGAAAGGATCTCCGCCGAGGTTGATAACACTACTACTACTTTATTTTATGTTACTCTACCCCTCCAGATGTCGTAAGATGGTGGTTTCCAACAGATGCTAGTCTTCGATAGGACTATGCCTTCTCTCTATTCTCGCATTTCAAGAGCTTCCACCCACATATACAACCTTCCTTTGATAATGTTGCATATGTAGTGTAGACCCTGCTTATAGTACTTTGATGAGTACTCACGGTTGCTTTGCTCCCCTTTCCCCCTTTCTTCTTCTTCCTATTGATGCAACCAGATGTCGGGGCCTGTGGAGCCGATGCCACCTTTGACGATCGCTACTACCCCGAGGGTGCCTACTACTACGTGGAGACCGTCGACGCACCAGGAGTAGTTAGGAGGCTCCTGTGCAGAGGCCTTGCCTTTCGATCGCTGTCGCTTTTTGGTGCTAGCCTTCTTAAGGCAGACTTGTCTAACTCATGTCTGTGATCAGATATTGTTGCTTCCGCCGACTCTTATGTATTCGAGCTTATGTATTCGAGCCTCGAGGCCCTCGGCTTGTAACATAAATCTTGTATTATTTTAATTTGTGTCTAGAGTTGTGTTGTGATATCTTCCGTGAGTCTTGATCTTGATCGCATACATTTGCGCAGTATGATTAGTGTACGATTGAATCGAGGGCGCCAAGTTGGTATCGAGCCGATCGCTCAGAGGATCCCCCTTCCAACTCCATGGTCAAGTTGAGTCTAGAAATCAAAACCGCTTTACTAACTTGGCTGTGTGGCTTACGGCCCACGCCGCCAATTGGGTGGTATTAGGATCTTTTATTCCTCGCTCATACTCGACTCGATCTCTTCCATTCGCGTAAATGATTTTGCTAACTCTAACATTAGGATCTCAGAATTACTTCCTCCCGGAGAGCCCCGACATTATCGCTTGATCGCTTGCTTCGCCGTAAGTTTCGCAGATACCTCAATGTTTTTCGAGACCTCGTGCTCAACGCCTTGCGCCTCGACCACGATAATCCCCTGAATGACATCCTTGCCGCTTGTACCTTCATACCCAGCTGTTCTATTATTACAAGATGTACTCTCCTGTTTCAAGAACTTTTGTGCCTTCCGCCTTTGCGGTTTTTTTTGCACTACGGATAATTCGCTAAACCCGTTTCATCCCAAGTTGTTCACATGATTTCAAAATACTTGGAAATACTATGTGATCTTCCGAAAAATCCTCTGCAGCCTATTGCTCTTGATTTTCCTTGCCTGCTTGCATTAGGATTAATTCCATATGTCTAGCAATATTCTTTAAAATTATTTGTGGCTGTCATTCTAATCCTATGGATTCAACGTGTGAGAAAATACTCGCAATCATCAATTAATCCTTGGAAATTTTCTTTCCGGCTTCGACATGGCTCCGTTATGAGTTGGTTCTTGCCCAATCAAGACTTGATCGGGCCATATTTAAGTCTATTCAACTTACTCACCTTTTGATCGTGAGCCTCGCTCGATCCTTCGACTTGAAATCATAACTCCTTTGTACTCAAGCATCGAATTATTCAGATGTTTCTATAATCCAATGCCTTTGCATTCCTTCCTTCTTCCGATTGAGTATCGATATCACATCGATCCATTAAGGACCGCTGAACTTTGTTGGATTATTATCCGCAGCTTCCTTCATATTCAAAATTTTGTGCGCTTCTTCCTCCGATACATATTGCCTTTGGTAAATTGTATTCTCTCGCTTCTCAACCATGCTCGCCTTCGAGCTTGTGTTATTTACTCTTGCGCTAGGAATAGGTTCCAAAATGCCCTCGATGGGTTGAACTTATGCCTTCCATAATCCGTGGGAACCCGAGAGTTCTCACGAGTCTTACTCTTCTGGTACTTCGCCAGATAAATCCTATGCACTACAAATTCTTCGAAAACGAGGAGTGAATGAAAGGTTATCTATTGAAGAAGTGGAAGTCGACCTTGAACCTTTGTGTTCATGCCCATGGAACCGATGTAGAACTTATCATGGAAGCTGCTCATAAAATAATTATTTCTTTTGGTACAAGCTCAGCTTGTATCTATGAATTGATCCTTTGCAATCGTGGTTCACCATATTTCCTCCTTGATTCCATTTACCGGATAAGTTAAAATACTTATCCTCCGCAAATCATTCCCCGCCCAACCTCTACTCCGATTTACCTTCCGCATTACACCTAGTATCGATATTAAAGTTTTATACCCCATAACATCATTCCTAGCCCGACCGCTATATTTTTATCATGTCAACTTTTAACTGTATACCCGATCCTTCTTCCCGAGCATTACTTTTTGACGATGAGCTGTTTACATCGATTTTCCTCATCATATCATTTTGTCTTGAATAGCAAGCTTAATTTCGAGTTTGTGTCGCATTCGCGGTTCCAATAACCTTTCGCTTCATCATTCCTTTGACTTGATGTCATCGCCGATCGATTACATCTTCATGAAATCTCTCGACAAATGTTTCGTGATCATCATCAACATTCTCGAGCTCTTCCGTGATATCAATCAATTCATGATGAGAAATACAATCCTTGCCCCTCGATGATTTGGGTTATCATCGACAACATTCTTGCCTTCCCAACACAAACTTGTTCACATAATTTTGGTAATACACCCTTTTGACATGCCGATGGATTGTTGCTGAGCCCGCGGCCACACCTCATCTTTTCTTTGCTGAAATTGTATGACTTATTTTCTAAGTTGTTTCGATGGATCCTTTGTGTATCCTAAGTCCGACCTTTCCTCGATGACCATGTCAACACTATCCCAAACATGTGTGTGGTAATTCGATCATCAACAAGAACATTGGGAGTGCAATGCTAACTATTCTTGATCAATTATCCAATCACCATTGTATGTGTAAACCTCATAAATTCCTTGCCCTTTGTCTAAACGGTTTAATACTTGAGTCCAATCATGCTCTGCCTTTCTTTGGGAAAGTTATACTCTAATGCTTTTGTATAAGCACCTTTTCCTTTCCATTGGTCCTGTTAAACTAATAACCACATTTTTCTTTCCATTTTTTGTTTAACCTTTCTTGTGATCTATATGATCTAAGCAGTAATAGTTCCTCGCTTATGAAAAACACCTCAAGGTACAATTTGTCAAGAAGACCTTGTTATTATTGTTGTTGACATTCCGTAACCACCGATGGACGAGAACTTTGCCTATTGGTCCGCCTCGCTCAACGAAAGGTGGAAATGGTTCTCTTCATCCTCGCCCTTGGTACCAACATTGTTGCCAACATAACTAATAGGTTATTCTTTGACATGCCTTGTTATCATGATCTGCAAGATGTCAATGCCTTCCTAGTTATTACCCACATGGTGGGCCCATAACCCACAGCTTTCACAGGATCGAAACCTGACTCTCCCGCATAACCTTGATGCCAAGTATCTTATGCTCTTGGCTTTGTGTGTTATCACGAGTCACCCTCCGAGGGATGATCTATTCCCGATGCTCTGAACCCCTTCTCACACTCTGTTCAGGTATCGATCATTTGTCCATTTGCTTGAAACTTCCTATTGAACCTTCATACATTGCTCTCGATGTTTTCTCAAGTTTCAACTTGAGAGATACTTCGTCACACTCCTCCATTGTTCACTGTGATAATTATCCCTATAAGGGTCATTTCTCTCGGTTACTCTTTACTTCCCCACTTAAATCTCGGACGAGATTTCTTGTAGTGGAGGAGATTTGTAACATCCCCAAAGATCACACCACAAGAATCCCTTATGATCATGCAAAGTCATCATCATTTGCATTGATTAATCACAAGGGTTAAATATCTCGCTTCAAAATCCTTCTATGAACTCAATTCAAATTCAAAGTGAAATTTGAAGTTGCACAAAAGATGCTGGAAAATGTTCACCATTTAGCAAATATCCCAAAACAACTTGTTGTTAAGGAAAACAACATCACCATCAAGTCAAAGTGGGTCAAAGCATTTAAATCAGTGCAAACAACACTATAAATGCCTAAATTCATTATGAAAATGCCAAAGGATTCCAAAATTTTCCTAACTTCCTGTGGCAATGTGGAATGTATCATAGTATTTTTGTGACTAAGTTTAACATTTTTATTAAGTCATTTGATGGCTCAAATTATTGCAAAACTATCTCTCGAAATAAAACAGAGATAAAATAGAAAAAGGCTTAGATTATCGCTGGGCTGGGCCTAAGCATAGTGCACTTGGCCCAACCCAACTCGGGCTTCTCCCACCTCGCCACAGAGGCAGGGGCTCGTGGCGTGCATCCGCCGCCATGGCTATTCCCTGTCACAGGCCGCCATCTCGCGGCCTTCTAGAGCATAAAGGCCGACTGCGGACCCGCCAGACGAACCCTAGCCCCACTTGCCTCCTCGCCGCTTCGCTTCTCTCTTCGCTTTTGTTCGCCGAAGCGGTCGCCGACGCGTCAGCCAATCCCGCTGCCACCGACCACTGCTTCGTCGTGACCGACGAGTCCAGAGGATCGCCACCGCCGACTACGCCCGCCCAAAGCGCCAATTCGAGTGGAGCCGCTTCGACGCCGCCATCGACCTCGCTTCACTCACAGACATCATCGCCGTCTGTGGACGCCTTCTTCCTCGCCGGTTGCCGATGTTGTCGCCGCCGACCACCTCTCCGGTCCACCCCGACCTCCCCGAGCGCTTAATAGACTGTGGTGAGCAACCTCCGGATCCCTTTCTCCGCTTCGATTGTCAGATATTGCCGCCCCGAACACATTCGATTCGCGCAGACGACAGACGACGTATGTGCGTGAGCTGATGCTCGCTTCGCCATTTAACCGATGCCGCGGCTGCTGCAGCATCGCTGGTTGCCGTCGCGACTCGCCATTGCCGCCGCCGCCTCGCTATCGCTTGATGTTGCCGCCGCAGTCGCTGCTGCTCCCGCTTGTTGCTATCATCGCTAGTGCCCGCCACCGATGTTCCCGGCTGCTAGCGATCATCGCTTCCTAGATGTTGCTGATTGCTTGCCATCGATTCTTCCTATCGCCGCTGTTAGTTGTTGTTCCACCGATGTTAGTTGTCGCTAAGTGGACATGGTCGTGCCCATGTCCAAGCCCGTGGTATGCGCGTAGTATGCACAACCACCGCCGTCCGCCGTGCTTTTTTATCTTAGGGCTAATTACTAATTAGTTTAACTACTAGCCAATGACAAGGGCCCCATGATTAGCTAATCTAATTTAATTAAAGTCTAGTTAACCATAGCCAATGACACGAGGACCCACAGTAAATTATTCATTGATTGACCTAGTCAACAGCTGATTGTACTGTTGACTTTGACCTGACCCCACATGTCATTGATCGTGGCTGGCAACACACTAGGTGACAAAAGTAAATTTATAGTTTTAATTGCGAAATTAATAATAAATTTCAGATATTGCTAAAACTTTGAAAATCATATAAAATAAACCGTAACTCGGATGAAAATGTTTTCTACATGAAAGTTGCTCAAAAATCCAACGAATTCAATATGCGGTCCGTTCATCTGTCACATGCCTCTAGCATGCTGAACATGGAACATTCCCTCCGTCATCTCGTTCGACATGTCCGGAACCAAGAATACATTCCTGCTGAATTCGCCTTCACCTATATCGTAGCCATATGTTAGGTCACACCCGACATAGCATATTGCCATGTTACACTTTTGTGATACTATGTTTGCTTTATATTTACTGTTTCTCCCTCTTCTTCTTCGTAGACCCCGAGACCGATGTTGCTTCGTGATCGACTACGCCGACGACAATTCTCCTTGCCGTGAGCAACCAGCAAGCCCCGCCTTTGATCATCCCGATATCGCCCATTCCATTCTCTCATGCTTGCATTAGATTTTGCTATCGTTATTGTTTGCACCTATTCTCGATGCATAGCCTGCTTTTGTAACTACTGTACCTTACCGCTTATCCTAAACTGCTTAGTATAGGTTGGATAGTGATCCATCGCTGACCCCGCCTTTGTCCCGACTCGCCCTCCGATAGTCAAGACCCGATCAACGGATCAAGACCAGGCCCCACACCGCACATCACTTCCCCTTAGTTGCTCGACACTATCGGGTTACTATCGAGTACCGAGGGTGAAACCTCTACAAGACTTCCGATATTAACCTCAGTAGTATAGCTATCCGGTCGTGGTCATCGAGGGTGATTTCTCTTAACCACTTCCGATTCGAGTCCTGTCGGCAACCCTCAAGTGTGGACCTCGAGGGTGAATCCTCTTACGCTCACCTTGATAACTACATCGAGTGGAATTCACCGGGTGATTCTCGGTTTTCCCTTGATGTTTAGACACACCATTACTTTGATTACTATGACTTTACATCGAGCCATGTTACTAAAGACGGGTCGACCTCGAGGGTGCCCGCGAGCTTAATTGCAGTGATGTGGAGTCGGGTTGACCCGGAGGGTGCCCGCGAGATAATTACGAGGCGTGCTCGGCATTCCTAGCCCTTGCCGCAAGTCCTCGAGACGGGCAACGGGTCACATCTTTCGTGAGTCTCGCTTGTTACCGCGTTCCTAATCCACTACGATTTGATATTTGATCCGAGGGCCTCTCGACCGATAGCACTAACCATCACGTGGGCATAGTATATGCTCAGGGTCGATGCATCAGCCGGCTTAATAGACGCTGCCGACCGAGTGGCGCTACTGCCGGGTTGGATCATGTAGCCGCCTTTGTTGAAGGAGGTAGCTAGGTCTGCTCACCGATCACAGACGCAACATGCAGGAGTTCCTGGGAGATGGCCCATGACCCCGGGGCCATAGGTTTAGTCCGCGGCTGGCCTCTATTAAGCTTCTAGGTCGGGTTGCGCGATTGTTTGGCCGAGGCCGGCATGACCTCGAAAGTGTGTCCGCCGAGTTAAGCGAGCGTGGGGTAAGTTGGTGCACCCGCAGGGAAGAAAACATCTATCGATAGCCTGTCCCACGGTAACGGAGACTTGGAGTTGTATCCCATCGATACAACTAGAATCGGATACTTGTGATGAGAATTTGATGATGATGAGAACTGGATTGTGATGATAATCGGATAGTATGGTCGGATTTCTTTCTCGCAGGAGACGAGAAAGGATCTCCTACGAGGTTGATAACACTACTACTACTTTATTTTATGTTACTCTACTCCTCCAGATGCTACAAGATGGTGGTTTCCAACAGATGCTAGTCTTCGATAGGACTAGGGCTTCTCTATTCTCGCATTTCAGCTCACCACATATACAACCTTCCTTTGATAATGTTGCATATGTAGTGTAGACCTTGCTTGCAGTACTTTGATGAGTACTCACGGTTGCTTTGCTCCCCTTTTCCCCTTTCTTCTTCTTTCCGTTGATGCAACAAGATGTCGGGCCCAGGAGCCGATGCCACCTTTGACGATCGCATTACCCCGAGGGTGCCTACTACTACGTGGAGACCGCTTACCACTGTGAGTAGTTAGAGGCTCTCTGCAGGAGGCCTTGCCTTTTCGATCGTTGCTGCTTTTTGGTGCTAGCCTTCTTAAGGCGCACTTGTCTAACCTCATGTCTCAGACTAAATATTGTTGCTCAATGACTCTTGTGTATTCGAGCTTATGTATTCGAGCCTCGAGGCCCCTCGGCTTGCAACATAAAGCTTGTATTATTTTAATTTGTGTCTAGAGTTGTGTTGTGATATCTTCCTGTGAGTCTTGATCTTGATCGCATACATTTATGCAGTATGATTAGTGTACGATTGAATCGAGGGCGCCACAGATCCACGTGGCTGCTAATTTTTTGGTAAACTCACCACCAGATAGACACTTTCTTTGTTTCTCAAACTCCAACCGACCTAAGTTATAGGAGAGAATCCAAACGTATCACAGCTTCCTCACGTGGTCTTCTACTTTTTTCTTTCCAAAATAAATCTCTCTACCCAACCGAATCTTATTTGGAAACCATGGGCAGTATTTTTCTTCTACTTGACGATGTAAAGTGAAATATGACAATGGACAACTAATGGATGGTCACAAGGCGTGCAATGGAGAATCGATGTATGAAAACAATGACGATGAAAGTGGCAAGGAAGATATAATGAAGTGGATGATGGTGTATGTGGATGCAGCAGAATAAACGTGACTAGGACTCAAAACTCTAAAAGTTTAGACACTAAACCAGCAATTCGGACACACGATGCAACGGAAAATTCAACACAACAAAAACTAAGTGGTAATGGTGAAAAGGCTCAGATCTGTCAGGACATGGATGAGCTAATCTACAATTTTTGTGGCTTTTTTCTTGACTCTAGGTATGAGTAACAGATGCAAACTATGAAAACCGGAAATCTCACCGAGCAACCCGAAAACTGATATCACTTGATAGAGGCGAGGGGCCGATCTTTCAATGAGATGAAAACTATCTATTTGGTGGAGACGACTTTGACGATCCGACTACACACGCAGTAACGACGCTATGCTTTAGCAATCGCTAAACCAACTCCGAGAGGTTACCGACCACACCGAGATCAACTGACTAATCAAGGTCTATTCGCAAGCAATCAAGAACAAGCAAGGATATGATTAAGAAATCTGAATATTGCTAAATATGGATGAAGTAGTGATAAAAGTAGGTTTTCGCAAGCGTCTTGTTCTCGTCGTTGGACACAAACGGCACACATAAAGTTGTAGCAATGGCTAACTTTTAACTAAATAAAACCTAAGCTTAAATGATGCCTTAAAGGCTATATTTACAGGGGAACAGAGAGGTGATTTCATCCATCCTTAGCAAGGTGGGACTAAAACACCTCCTGAGTCGTTTCCCCTACAATATGGACTCTAAAAATAGCCTATGATGAGGACATCAATACCATTGTTACACCCACAGCCCCTATCGCTACATATACTGCACTAATTACTAGAGCTCACAGACGCAAATTAAATTATCGTGTACTTTCGCTTTGGTAATGATGCTAATGTTCATGAGAATATGATGCTGCCTAAATTGGATACATTTGTTTTGCTTACAAATGAAGGCCCTAGCTTGGAGAAGGATGGACATTGAGTAAGAACAAGCATGGAGATGATGCCATGTAAGGGGAACAAGAACGGAGTTACAAGTGATGATTTCAGACTTTGAAGCCACCATAATGGTGCATGAAGCCTTGGACAAAATATACAAGATGCTACTTCATAAATTTCGTCCCGAGGCTATTCTAGGTGCTGCATCACCTTATTATTGGGCCAGGCCCTTGTAATTTCGAAATACACAAGTATAGGCTATTTTAGAGTCCGATGTGTGGGGAAACAAGAGATAGGGTTGATTTCGACCCTCCACCAAGGGCCACGAAATCCTCTTCCTCCATATATACAGCCCTTAGGGCACCGCTTAGACTTTGGGTTTTGTTTAGATTAGAAGTTCGCCATAGCTGCAACTTCGCATTTCGCTTGTGTTCAACGACTGCATAAAGGCGCCACGTAACCCCACCTTGATCAATAAGCTTTCATCTTATATTCGCAATATCCAGATTGCAATCTCAGCTTGCTTGTTCTTCGCTTGCTCAGAGGAAATGCACCTCGTGGTCAGTTGATCGTGCTTTGGCGTGGTCAATAACCTCTCGGAGTTGGTTTAGCGATTGCTAAGCGCGACGTCATCGCGACGCTCGTTGTCGGATCGCCAAAGTCGACTTCCTCCAAAGCGAAAACCAACATCTCATTGAAAGACGGGACACCTTTGCCTCTATCAAGTGGTATCGATTTCCGTGTTGCTCGGTGAGATTTACAGCTTCCATAGTTTAGATCGAGTCTGTTCTTCATACCTATAGTCCATTTAAAAGGTCAAAAAAAATTAGGTTAGTTCATCATATCCAACCAATCCGAGCCTTTGCATAATCTTTTTAGGGTTTTGCTTTGTTGAATTTGCGTTGCATCGCCGTGTCTAGTTGCTGGTCTTAGCGCCTAGTCTTTAGAGTTTCGAGTTCTGGTCATAAGTTGTCACGCCGCCACCGCACCATGATCATCGCCCGCCACCTACCATCACCGCCCGAACTGTGATCCATAAACCACCACCAATCTGCGTACATATACCACCACCGATCCATATCCATATACTACCACCGCTACCACCACCGCTGCCATATACCACCACCATATATCCACCACCAATCCGAAGTTCCTTGCATATTAGGTTTGTTTTCGAGATCCATCTAGTTTCCGATTCGTGTTTCCTTGCCGGAGTAGGTTTCGTAAAAAAAGAGTCCGAATTGTGCCCAAAATTTTCCGAAAACGCACTTGTCTAAAAAATTTTCTGGCTATCCTATTTTTAGGTGTTTCTAAGCGATTGAGACAACGCCAAGAGAGAAAGTTTTTTGACCTGCTTCAGCTTTTGGGTCCGGCAAAAAAAAAATTTGGTCGAAAAAATTTCGTGCCCATCCCGTCACTTTGACCTGGGAAGAGTTTTGAGACACTCGCCATTATAGTGATTTTTCGCAAAAAAAGAGCAGCTAAAAAGCAAGAAAAAAAAAGAGCAAAAAAAATTCCAGAGTGTGCTTTTCCCTTGTTTACGCAGTCCGTGATTTTGTTAGTGTTCTAGGCTCGCCTCTAGCACGGCCCAGCCTAGACCAGCACAAGACTGTCATGTGAGCGCTTATTCAACTTTTGCATCTCTGAATTGATTATTCCTGACCCTTTTTGCTACTATATTATAAGCCTTCCCAGCTCCACATACATCTACATCGTATGCTTGACTCTCCCTCGCAATCGCTTCTATCCATGCTTTTGAGAGTTTTGACTACAACGGTTGCCATCACCGCCTCCCCGCTGGGTAAGAACCGTAAGACTTTGAGATTTGCTTGATGGATTTGTGACACCACCACCACCACAACTTCCTAGTAGTCTGTAGAATCATATTCTTGTGTGTTTCTATTGCTGCTAACCATGGCAGGATCACAAGCCGATTTAGACCGACCGGGAGAACATGACAAACAAAGAGTTACATGATAAGTTTCAAGAAATGATGAGTGGACAGTGGAAGATGTGCTAAATAGATTTGATGAGGCCATGGAGAAGATAGATGGCATTGAGAAGGTGTTCAAACAAAGCTCGATAACAAATTTAATGAATTGCTCGCCTTCCACCACCACCACCGCTGCACCTAACGACCTCTACAACAACAACAATGACTACCTCCACGTCACAAACAGCCCTCCGCCGAGCGAGCCGTGTCCCTCTTCACCGCCAAGCTGCCGGTGCTGTGCTGATACTTCGTGGCTCCTCCGCCGATGTGGAGGAGGATGATTATGTAGGAGATTACGAGGATGAGGTTGATCAACATCGAACCACGTGCAACCACCAAAGACCACAACCACCAGGTCGCCCACATGCAAATAATGGCAATGTTAGGCTCCTCAGTACGAGATCATGACCATCTCCCTAAACTGAAATTGAATATTCCACCATTTGAGGGTAGATATGTTCCGATATATATCTTACTTGGGAGTTAGAAACTGAACAACGATTTACATGTTTCCAATATCCCGAGGAGAGACGTGTTCCTCGCTGCTGTTTGTGCTTTCACTAGCTTTGCATGTGTTTGGTGGTCCAACATTGTCGATTATATCCTGCTCCAGCTACTTGGGCTGCTTTGAAAACTGCTATGCGATCATGGTTCCACCATATTATCAACGTGAATTACTTCAAAATTGCAGCGCTTAAGACAAAGAAAAATTCGTAGAAGAATATTATCAGAATTACAAACCGCTTGATTAGATGTGGTATCGTTGAGGACAATGAAGCTATGCTTGCACGCTCGGTGGATTAAATAAAGAGATTCAGACCATTCTAGACTACAAGGATTATAATAATATCACCGATTATTCCATCTTGCTTGTAAAGCTGAACGTGAAGTGCAGGATCGACTGCATTGGCGCCGACTAACTTTTCTCGCAGGTCGATCTTCATCATGGACACCACGCGCATCATCTACTTCCACACGCTCTACTACACCGCACCTCCGCCGCTGCCACCTCCAACCGTGATACAAGAAAGGTGCACAACCACCACTATCCGCCAAGAGCACACCGGCTGGGCCTACACAGTAGCTCTTCTTCTTCCATGGCGCCAACAGGCACACCAAAGATATTATTTGTCGTCATGTAAGGGAAGAGGACATTTTGTGAGAGAATGCCAATCTCAGCGCAGTGATGATTGCTACCGAGGATGGTGGGTATGAGTCCGCTTAGTGACTATGATGAAGAGACTTTGGCTCTTATTACACATGAAGAACACGGTGGAGATAATTCTGATCATGAGACGCAATACATGGCTGTCAAGATGCCGATAGGTATGAATGTTTAGTTGCTCAACGGTTTTGAGTGTGCAGGTTACATGTCGAGCAAAATCAGAGGCATAATTTGTTCCATACAAAGGAGTTGTGAAGGAACGCTCTATTCAAGGCCATCATAGATGGAGGAGCTGCAACAACTTGGCTAGCATGGAGATGTTGGAGAAGCTATCTCTCACCACAAGACCACATCCACATCCTTACTACATCCAATGGTTCAACAACAGCTGCAAGGTTAAGGTAACACATACTGCTCGTGTGCATTTTAGTATCTCTACATATGCTGATTATGTTGATTGTGATGTGGTACCTATGCAAGCATGTTCCTTATTACTTGGTAGACCATGGCAATTTGATAAAAATTCTGTACACCATGGTAGAAACAATCAAGATACTCTTGTTCATAAGGATAAAATATTACTTTGCTTCCTATGACTCCTGATTCCATTTTGAAAGATGATATTAATAGAGCTAATAAAGCAAAACAGAGAAAATAAGAGTGAAAATCAGATTGTGGCAAAAGAATTTGAGCAACAAATGAAGCCTAATAGTAAACCATCTAGTGTTGTTTCTGAAATTAAATTGAAAAGTGCATGTTTACTTGCCACTAAATCTGATATTGATGAGCTAGATTTTAGCAATTCTGTTTGCTATGCTTTTGTGTGCAAAGAGGCATTATTTTCATTCGAGGACATGCTCTTCTTCTTTGCCTCCTGCTGTCACTAACATTTTGCAGAGTTCACGACGCTCTTTCCACAAGACGTACACCGGATTACCTCCCATTCGAGGGATTGAGCATCGATTGACTTAATTCTCGTGCATCATTACCCAACCGTGCACCATACCGCATCAATCCAGAGGATACGAAGGAGATTATGCGCCAAGTACAGAGCTGCTCGACAAAGGTTATATACGCCAATCCCTTAGTCCTTGTGCTGTTCCTATTATTCTAGTGCCGTAAAAAGGATGGTACATCACGATGTGTGTTGATTGTAGAGGCATTAATAATATTACTATTCGTTATCGCTATCCTATTCCTAGGCTAGATGATATGCTTGATGAATTGAGTGGTTTCTACAATATTCTCCAAAGTTGATTTATGAGTGGATACCATCAAATTCGTATGAAATTGGGAGATGAATGGAAAACAGCATTTAAAACTAAGTTTGGATTATATGAGTGGTTAGTCATGCCTTTTGGGTTAACTAATGCACCTAGTACTTACATGAGATTAATGAACTAAGTTTTACGTGCTTTCATTGGACGATTTGTGGTAGTTTACTTTGATGACATATTGATTTATAGCAGATCTTTGGAGGAACATTTGGAACATTTATGTGCTGTTTTTATTGTTTCACGTGATGCACGCTTGTTTGGTAACCTTGGGAAGTGCACCTTTGCACCGATCGAGTATCTTTTCTTGGCTATGTTGTTACTCCACAGGAATTGAAGTTGACAAAGCCAAGATTGTAGCTATTGAGAGTTGGCCGCAACCCAAAACGGTCACACAAGTGAGGAGTTTCTTGGCCTTGCTGGATTCTATAGGCGCTGTGAGAGATTTCAGATCATTGCTGCACCTCTCAACGAGCTCACAAAGAAGGATGTGCCTTTTGTTTGGGGTACCACACAGGAAGAAGCCTTCACGGTATTGAAAGATAAGTTGACACATGCCCTTTACTCCAACTTCCCGATTTTAATAAGACTTTTGAGCTTGAATGTGATGCTAGTGGAATTGGATTAGAGGTGTGTTATTACAAGATGGCAAACCTGTTGCATACTTTTCTGAAAAATTGAGGGCCAAGTCTGAATTATTCTACTTATGATAAAGAATTATATGCTCTTGTTCGGACTTTAGAAACATGGCAACATTATTTATGGCCCAAAGAATTTGTTATACATTCCGATCATGAATCTTTGAAACATATTAAAAGTCAAGCTAAACTGAATTGTAGACATGCTACATGGGTTGAATTCATTGAGACTTTCCTTATGTCATTAAACACAAGAAGGGTAAAGAAAATGTTATTGCCGATGCATTGTCTCGTCAGCTATACTATGCTTTCACAACTTGACTTCAAAATATGTGGTTTGGAGACCATCAAAGATCAATATGTGCATGATGCTGATTTTAAAGATGTATTGCATAATTGTAAAGAAGGAAGAACGTGGAACAAGTTCGTAGTTAATGATGGATTTGTGTTCGTGCTAACAAGCTATGCATTCCAGCTAGCTCCGCTCGCCTTTTGTTGTTGCAGGAGGCGATGGAGGAGGACTAATGGGACACTTTGGCGTGAAGAAGACGGAGGATTTACTTGCTACACATTTCTTTTGGCCAAAGATGAGACGGATGTTGAGCGCTTTATTGCTCGCTGCACTACATGTCAAAAAGCTAAGTCACGACTCAATCCTCATGGTTTATATATGCCTTTGCCTGTACTCTAGTGTTCCTTGGGAGGATATATCATGGACTTTGTTTTAGGTTTACCTAGAACAAAGAAGGAGGGATAGCATATTTGTTGTCGTGGATAGATTCTCTAAAATGACACACTTTATACCATGTCATAAAAGCGATGATGTTGTTAATGTTGCTGATTTGTTCTTTCGCAATTATTCGCTTGCATGGTGTGCCAAATACTATTGTTTCAGATCGTGATACTAAATTTCTTAGCCACTTTTGGAGATGTTTATGGGCTAAGTTGGGGACTAAACTGCTTTTAGTACTACTTGTCACCCCAAACCGATGGATACATCAAGTAGTCAATAGAACATTGTCTACTATGCTTAGGGCTGTTTTGAAGAATAATAAGAAAATGGGAGGAATGTTTGCCTCATATTGAATTGTAGCGCCCGACCTCGACGGTCAAGCCTTCGTGTTATCGCGGCATCCTCGGATCAAGATGTCAGCACACACAAGACATTAATGTATATATCAAAGTGCAATCACATGTATAAATAACGAAAATGATATATACCTCATAATACTCAGCGGAAACAATCAAACAGTGTGGAGTCCCATCAACGCCATCGGCAGGTTGAGTGTAGACCGAACTCAGTATCGTAATTTTACTGTCGAGGAAATATCTGCAACATGATACGTTGCAGTTGTAGGTCAAGACATTGAATGTACCGCAAGATCACAATAAAAAGAACAGATGATAAAACTATACTATATGCAATATGGCTTTGTGGCTCAGATTCGAATTTTGTTTATGTAAAAGCTGGTTTTATTTTACCTACATCAAAGGAATAAAATGAAGCCTGTACTATGGAGTTTTCTATCATGACATGGTTCCGCCAACCGATGTCTCATAGCCCACAATCATCATAAGTTGCCCACAATTGTTATCAATCCGTGTTGAGAGTTCCAGATAGATCCAAGTCCAGATGCTCAAATTGTCCGTGAATCGGGACACGGCTAATCGATTAGGTTATAACCTCTCGCAGAGGTTTGTACACTTTACCCGCAAGATTCGATCCTCTCTTTACGCTCTCGCACTTCGTGGTGTTTGAGAACAAGATGACCAAACATGGTCTTCCAAAGAGTTCCTCCGACCACCGTCCCCACTCCATCCAATCCTACCGTAGTTCTACATCTGCTAGTACCGCCCCAGCCAGAGTCACAACTAAGGTCAACCAAGCCAGAGCCCATAATGACTTGCGTGTTGCATGTAAGCCTCCAAGCGTGAAGTATTCTTCCGCCTCTTTGAGTCTGGGTGAAGCTCGCAAGATGTCATGGCGCTTTCTCCATGCATCCCGCCAACCACTGGTTCTCTGTGGTGCCCACAACCGCCCTTCACCCAAGAGTGTATTGAAATCTGTCTCGAGTCTTGAAGTCTTGAGGTCTTGAAGATGCAGTCCTTGCAGATTCCATCATGGAGTTGTCGCCATTGACATAGAATCCTCCATTCTCACACCACTCCCTGCACTCATACCAAACCCCGCCTACTATAGCGTAGCATTAAAAGAATTAACGTCCCGGCTTGGTAACAGGTGATGGGTTCCTACGCCATGCATACTACTCAACTACAAGGATTCAATAACACTATCGAGGGGTGGTTGCAAAGGTGCCACTAAATGCAATAAAACATAGGTAAGAAAGCATGGTCAAAGTGAACTTGCTCGGTGATGTTGACGAAGAAGAATTATCGCTCTCAAGAAATAACTTGATAGACTACTCACTACTCTCGATGAAATCTATATAACAAACATATCATTCACATAAGCACTCACACTAACAATCAAAACAAAAGAGAGAGCTAATAAGAATCAAGGAACTTCAATAAAACTAGGGAGTCTTCTTCACAACATTCACAAAAATAGTTTTGTCTAACGGAAAATAAAACACTAAAATAACAGAGAATAAAATATAAATTTGTTAAGACAAAAAATAAAGTATTTTTTTTCATAAAGCTATTTTGAAAGTATTTTCAATTGGGAGTTAAAACAGAGAGAAATCCATTGCAAGTTATTAGCTTAACTTGAATTGTTTCACGATAACAAAATAAAAATAAATATAAAAACTTGTTGTACACCTACTGTTTAACTAATAGAAACCAAACATAAACTTTCTGAAATATAAAATAAAATAATTTTAAAACAACTATAGAAAAGAAGTAGCTATAATTCAATAGAACTAAAACAGAATTTGTTTTACATGAAACAATAAGCTAAAATACTCAAACAATTTTGAAGTTTTTACCACTGGTAAATATGATCACTAGTGATCAGTAGAAAAAGAATCAAATAAAATCTATTTTAAACTCCCGAATAAGCAAAACAAGCTTTAATTCAAATCTGATCTAACTCAATTTTTATAAATCCAAACATAGACAAATTATATATTTTGGAAACTACAAGAAAATTGTGATCTAACGCAAAAGGAATCAGCATCATTGGACTTCTAGATCAAAAGTTATAAGCTAAACAAGAACGGAACTAAATCTGTTACGGGAATAAATCTGAAAACGAAAACGGAGTTACCTGACGTGAGGCAGAGATGGCAGGAAGGAGACGGCGATGTGGAGGGCTGCTCCGCGAGGGGGCGAGGTCGCCTGCGAGGGTGGGGGTGGCGGAGGAGGGGTCGGCGCTGGGGAGGTGGCGCTGGGCGATGGGGAGGTTCCAGGAGAGCTCCTGGTGAGCTGCTTTAGGCAGGAAAAGGAGGACGGTGGCAGAAGGCTACGGGCAGGAGGGGGCGGTGATGGGAAAATGGAACGAGGAGAGGAGGGGTTTATAGGCGGTCTCGGGAGGCGCTGGGATGGAAAGACGAGGAGATCGAAGGTGGAGATTTGCCTCATGGACATGGAAAGCTTCAGAACGTGAGAGGAAACAGAGGAAGGAGATGATCTCTTGTTGGGCTAGAATAGGAAAGTGCTTAATGGGCCAGCAGGTTTTTCCT
Organism: Aegilops longissima; assembly: GCA_021605205.1. NCBI lineage: Eukaryota > Viridiplantae > Streptophyta > Magnoliopsida > Poales > Poaceae > Aegilops > Aegilops longissima. The sequence goes on along the minus strand of JAHIAM010003594.1, from coordinate 8,445 downwards.
AATAAAACGATTCCATTCCTATTTTTAAAATTAGGAAACTAAAATAATAAAAAGGAAATCAAATCAATTCGAATAAAGAGTTTTATATACTAAAATTATCGAAAAATAAAATGTAGATGATGAGCATTATTCCACGGCCAAAATAAAAACTTAAAAAATGTTTTTCAGAAAATCCCTAAAGGCTTTATTTCTTTTTGCAAATAATTTTAAATAAAACTTTGGTTTTTCTTGGCTCAATATTTTCAAAATGCCCCTGATTTTGGAGGGTCATTTTCTCCGCTTTTCTTGCTTGCAAGAATTTATTTTTCGGGTATTTCTCGGGAAGAAAAATAGAGAAGCAAGTGCAAATATTTGAAAGAATTAAATTGCAAAACTCCGCTCAAATTCTTTATAGTTGAAGAAGTCATGTCATCTTCTCTCATTGATTTTAATAGGATGAATTTGAATTTACCGGAGAAGGGAAAGTCATTTTATTCCTCTCTTTCAAAAGTTTTTGAAAAGGTTCAAATTTCACTCAAGTTTAATTCACTCAAGCAAACAAACAAACAATTCAATTAATTATATTAACATTCCAAAATTTGGGATGTTACATGAATTTGCTTATAATCGCTCATTGCATTCTACTACTAAGATGTGCCTTTGAAGTTGTGTATGGTTTCCACCTCGTGCACCTATTGATTTGTTGCCTCTTCCATCTTCGGAGAAGGTTAATTTTGATGCTAAACAACGTGTTGAATTGATTTAAAAAATGCATGAGTTAACTAAGGAAAACATTGAGCGATGAATGCTAAATATAAACTTGCTGGAGATAAGGGTAGAAAACATGTTGTGTTTGCACCGGAGATCTTGTTTGGTTACATTTATGTAAGGATAGATTTCTTGATTTATGCAAATCAAAGCTAATGCCACGCGTCGATGGTCCCTTTAAGGTGTTGGAGAAAATAAATGATAATGCATATAAACTTGAGTTGCCTCGCAGATTTTGGGGTTAGTCGACTTTTAACATTGCAGATTTGAAGCCTTATTTGGGTGAGGAAGATGAGCTCCGTCATGACCACTTCATTTCAAAAGGGAGGATGATGAGGACATCAATACCATTGTTACACCCACAGCCCCTACTGCTACATATACTGCACCAATTACTAGAGCTCACGCGACGCCAATTAAATTATCGTACTTTCGCTTTTGGTAATGATTCTAATGTTCATGAGAATATGATGCTGCTTAAATTGGATACATTTGTTTTGCTTACAAATGAAGGCCAAGCTACGTATGGATGGACATTGAGCAAGAACAAGCATGGAGATGATGCCATGCTAAGGGGAACAAGAACGGAGTTACAAGTGATGATTTCAGGACTTTGAAGCCACCATAATGGGTGCATGAAGCCTTGGACGAAATATACAAGATGCTACTTCATAAATTTCAGTCCCGAGGCTATTCTAGGTGCTGCGCCACCTTATTATTGGGCCAGCCCTTGTAATTTCGAAATACACAAGTATAGGCTATTTTTAGAGTCCAGATGTGGGGAAACAAGAGATAGGTTGATTTCGACCCTCCACCAAGGGCCACGAAATCCCCCTCTTCCTCCATATATACAGCCCTTAGGGCACCGCTTAGACTTTGGGTTTTGTTTAGATTAAAAGTTCGCCATAGCTGCAACTTCGCTGCATTTCGCTTGTGTTCAACGACTGCATAAAGGCGCCACAGTAACCCCACCTTGATCAATAAAGCTTTCATCTTATATTCGCAATATCCAGATTGCAATCTCAGTTTCTTGCTTGTTCTTCATTTGCTCGCAGGAAATGCACCTCGTGGTCAGGTTGATCGTACCGCGTGGGGTCAATAACCTCTCGGAGTTGGTTTAGTGATTGCTAAGGCGCCGACGTCATCAAGACGCTCGTAGTCGGATCGCCAAAGTCGACATCCTCCAAAGCGAAAACCTACATCTCATCGAAAGACGGGACACCTTTGCCTCTATCAGCCTATGAAGTAGTATTTCGAAAATACATGGGCCTGGCCCAAAAATAAGGTGGCGCAACACCTATAATAAGCGAGGGACGAATTTTATGAACGGGCATCTTGATATTTCGTCCATCTTCTTGTATGTCATCATGGGCGCTTCAAAGTGCGGAAATCTTCACTAGCGAATTCGCTTGATGTAGGGCAGAACCCTATGGGCGATCTTTCACGCTTGGAGAGAATCCTCGAGGAACACGAAGAACGAAAGCGGAAGAACACGAGGAAATCACGGGAAAACGAGAGAGAGGTCACCAACCGACAAGAAAATGATCACACAAGCGCTTAGATCGATGAACACATAGAGTAGCACGAGATTCAAGAACAATAAAGGTAAAGATACAAGAGTAGCCGTTTTCTCCGAGAGGAGGTCTTGATGGGGTCCACCCTAGGAGGGGTCTTGAACTGCTTGGGGATCTTCTCCAAGAGGTCCCGATCTCAAGAGGAAGTAGCCAAGTGGATGAGCAAAGGCTCACAATCGAAATATGAGCAAATCCTAAGCTAGCCCTAACTAGGGGTGGAAGGGTCCTATTTATAGTCTTAGTGCAAATGGAAGTCAAACGAGGGGTACATGGGCTTCAGCCAGATCAGCGCCGGACGTCCGGAAGGCGCTTGACGTCCGGAGGTTTGGATGGTCCGGACGTCTGCGCTGCTCGATGTCCGCTTATTCTTTTCTGCCGTGGTGTGTCGGCCGTCTGCGGGCCGGCCGTCTGGCTTAGGAGGGTCCGGACGCCCGAGGTTGTCGGTCGTCCGTAGATCCGTTCGGTGATGAGTCGCCCGGACGTCCGTCAGCTCCGGCCGTCTCGTAGGTTTGATTCGGTGGCGATGTTCGGACCGGAGGGCGCTTGACGCCCGTGAGTTTGATTCGGTGACGAAGTTCCGACGCCCGAGGGCGCTTGACGTCCGTGTCCTGAATCGCTTGACGCCCGGAGGGGGTCGGACGTCTGCGTTCTCGTAGCTTCAGCTGCCTTCCTTCTTCCTCTTCGACATACTTGGGGTTCTCGCCGCCTTGGCTCTTGCAAGTAGTGGATCCTTGGTTTGCCTCCATGTATCTGACACGCATAGAGTTTCGAATGAGGTAGTAGCCATGTCTCATGGGTAGAAATAAGAAGTTCGGAGAGGAACGAAGTTCACCTTATCTTCAATAGCCTTAGCTCGGCTCTTGTCATGGGTCCCGTGGTGTTGAGGGAGATGAAGGCACATCCGTGGGGATGAGTGAGGTTGCTCAGATCATCTCCTCGAGAGATCCGACTGATCAAAAACTTCATCTCCATGGACAGTGCAAGGTCCTTGACGTTGAAGATGTCGCCACGCTGTACTTGTCGCGAGGTATGTTGATTTTGTAAGTGTTGTCGCTGTAGCGCAAGTAGCACTTTGAAAGGGCCATCGCTCGAGGTAGAAGTTTGACTTATGCTCTTTGGGGAAGCGGTCTCATGTAAGGTGTAGCCACACTTGATCGCCAATGTTGAAGACGATGGGTTGTTTGTTGGCGTTGAGCTTGTTTGCTTGGCGCTGTACTTTACGCCAATTGCGCGCCTTTGTATCTTCGCGCATCTTCTTGATGTAGCTTGCTCGCTCACTTGCATCCATGTTGGTGCGCCTGGAGAGGTAGTAGTAGAATGTCCAATGGGGACAACGGGTTGAAACCGTGAGACGACCTCAAGGGGGACTTGCCGGTAGTTGAATGTCTTGCACTATTGTAGGCGATCGGCGATGGGTTGACATGCTTCCCACTCTTTGATGTTCTTCTTGATCAAGACACGAAGTAGACTGGATAGTGTGCGTTCGTCACCTCCGCTTGGCCGCCTGCTTGAGGATGGTATGCCGAGGAGAACAATAGCTTGATTCCGAGCTTATGATAGGGTCTTCCAAAAGTAACTCAAGAACTTGACGTCACGATCGGAGACGATTGTCTTTGGTACTCCGTGGAGTCGCAAGATTTCTACAAAAGAGATTTGCAACATGTGAAGCATCGCTCATCTTGTTGCAAGGAATGAAATGTGCCATCTTAGAAAATCTATCCACAACAACAAACACGGAATCCTTGCCATTTTGAGTCCTAGGCAAACCAAGTACAAAATCCATGCTAATGTCTTCCCATGGTTGATATGGAATAGGAAGAGGCATGTAAAGACCATGAGATTGAGCTTTAGACTTAGCTTTGCGACATGTATAGCATCGGTTGGTGAAGCGTTGTACGCCACGGAACTTCTGGGCCAAAAGTAGTTGTTGGAGAGCTGCTAATGTCTTGTCGCCATCCAAAGTGTCCCATGAGTCCGCCTCCATGAGCCTCTTGCAAAAGGAGTAAACGAAGAGAAGACTCGGGAATGCAAAGTTTGTTAGCTCTCATAAGATAACCATCCTTGATGTAATATTGTTCCCAAGACGTATGCGTCAAACACTTAGCATAAGGAGAAGCAAAAGATGGATCATGCTCATACAAGTCTTTTATATGCTCAAAACCAATGATATTCAACTCAAGTTGAGTGACAAGCATGCATATGCGTGAAAGCTGCCGGCAACTACATTCTCTTTACCCTTAATGTACTTGATCACATAAGGAAAAGATTCAATGAATTCACTCCATTTGGCATGTCGCTTGTTCAACTTGGTTTGACCTTTGAGGTACTTAAGCCGCTTCATGATCGGTATGGATGACAAACCTGATGAGGTCTAAGGTAATGTTCCCAAACATGGAGCACACGACTAAAGCATACAATTCCTTATCATAAATGGGATAATTGTTGAGCACCGGAGAGTTTTTCACTAAAATAAGCAATGGCTCGCTTTTCTTGCATCAAAACTCCGCCTATTCCGTACCACTTGCATCACAATGAACCTCAAAAGTTTTGTCAAAATTGGGCAAAGCAAGAATCGGAGCATGAGTAAGCAAAGTCTTGAGCTTATCAAAAGCGGTTGATTGCAAAGTTCCCCAAACAAAGGGAGTATTCTTCTTGCTCAAAGCATGCAAAGGAGCGGCAATTGTGCTAAAATCTTCACAAAGCTTAATTATAGAAACCCGAAGACCAAGAAAACTTCGACTTGTTGCAAATTGGTGGGTTAGCCAAGTTTTAATTGCTTGAATTTTAGATTCATCAACATGGACACCCTTGAGGAAACAACAAACCCAAGAAAACCACTTTGTCAACTCCAAATGTGCATTTTTCAAGTTTGCATAAAGGCTTTCTTTGCTAAGAGTTTGCAACACAGATTTTACATGGTTGATGTGCTCTTTCATGGTTTTGCTAAACACAAGAATATCGCCAAAGTAGACCACAACAAAGACTCCAATGTAAGGACGAAGCACATGATGCATAAGACGACAAAAGTACCGGAGCTCCAAAGACCCATAGGCATCACTAACCACTCATATAAACCAAATTTGGTTTTAAAAGCAGTTTTCCATTCATCACCCTCTTGTATGCGGATTTGATAATAGCCACTTTTAAGATCAATTTTTGAGAAAAGTTGGCTCCACTAAGTTCGCCAAGCATGTCATCTAAGCGAGGAATGGGATGCCTATATCGAACGGTAATAGCATTGATAGGTCTACAATCGAACACAAGCGGAAACTTCCATCGGCTTAGGCACAAGAATAACCGAACGGCACAAGGGCTTAGGCTTTCACGCACATGACTGTTGTCGATGAGTTGTTGTACTTGCCGCTGAATCTCCTTGGTTTCTTCCGGATTGACTTTGGTATGGAGCTTTGTTTGGTAGAGGCGCCCGGGATGAGGTCGATTCGATGCTCAATGCCTCAAGAGGAGGTAGACCCGAGGTAGTTCATCGGGAAAACATCTTGAAATTCCTGCAAAGAGATTGAAACACCAAAGGTAGCTCGTGAATGGTGTTAGTTTTGGTTCTCCATCCTTGCACACAAGGACAAAGTGCATCACGGTAGATGGGTTCTCACACACTTCTCTCATCTCACTTTTGGTGGCAAATAGAATGAGGTTTTTCTCTAGGCTAAGAGTCGCCAAATTTGGCTTGTGGCTGTCACTCACTTTTTGGTGGATCGCTTTCTCACTCTTTTTCTCTATAATGGGTGGCTTGTTTGTCGGCTATCACATGACTAGGAGACATAGGTCGAGCACATATTCTTTCCCTTCATCTTGAAGCTATAGTGATTGGTGCGCCCATTGTGGATGACACCACGGTCGAATTGCCATGGTCGACCAAGAAGTAGGTAGCAAACGGTCATTGGGACCACATCACATTCCAAAGTGTCTCCGTAAGCACCAATTTTGAAGGAGACTTGGACCGTATGTCGACTCAGATAGTGCCGAGTCACTTAGCCATTGAACCTTGTAAGGGTGTGGGTGCTTCCTCTGACCAATTGTAGCTTGGAGCATAGTTCTTCACTTGCCAAGTTGTGGCAACTACCTCCATCGATGATGACCTTGATGGACCGCCCATTGATGCCGGCTTTTGTGTGGAAGATGTGGCATCGTTGGTCTTCTTCTTGTTGATGTTGAAGGGTCAAGACTTTGAAACAACGAGAGCGGGCTCGAATCCTCATCACAAAAGACTTGATCATCTTCATCTTCATTCACTTGCCGTGCATGGCCACTTGCTCAAGAGCTTCCATTTCCTCTTCACTCATGGAGTCATATGTGCCATCGCCGCTGAGGATCATGGTGCGCTTGTTGGTGCATTCAGATGACTTGTGGCCTCGCCGCCGCAAGTGAAACACTTTAAGGAGCTTGTCTTAATGGTCTCATCGGTCGGAGTAGAGGATGAAGCACGCTTGACGTTGTTTGTAGAAGGAGGAGGACGACTTGAACTTGTCGAAGTTTTCTTGTAACTTGACTTGTCGCCGCTTTCTTGAATAAGGCTTGGTCGATGTGGAAGTTGGAGGAGTCGTTGAAGCTTGGTTGTTGGATGGACCGAGGTCTTGGATGAGTACTTGGCGATTTGAAGTCATCTTGCACTTGGCGCTCCGCCTTTGTAGCTTGATGCACGAGCTCAATGAGGGATGAATATGGTTGAAGTCGGCGATCTTCTTGATGGGATGATTGAGTCCATTCAAGAAACGTGCTATAGTTTGCTCATCATCTTCCGTGACATTGGCTCAATCATGGCTATCTCCATTTCCTTGTAGTATTCTTCAACGCTTTTGTTCCTTGTTTGAGTAATTGGAGTTTCTTGAAGAGGTCGCGATTGTAGTATGTTGGTACAAAACGTGCTCGCATGACATCCTTCATTTGAGCCCAAGTGGTGATTGGAGGTTCACCTCTTGCTTGTCGTCAGCCAATGATTTGTTCCCACCATATGAGCACATAATCTTGGAACTCAAGTGATGCCATAGCGATTTTCTTCGCTTCATCGTAGTTGTGCAAACGGAAGATTTTGTCAACCTTCAATGCCCATGAGAGGTAGTCTTCGGGTCATTGCTTCCATTGAACTTGGGCATGGTGAATTTTAGCTTGTCAGAAGCGCTGTTCGTCATTGTATTGTTGGCGATGTTGATGATGACGCCCTTGACGTGGAATGTACTCTTCTTCATGTTGCTCTTGGCGCGGAGGAAGACCGTGATCAACTTGCTCTTGTTGAATTTGAGGTTGAGGTGGAGCTTGACGAGCTTGTGGAGGAGCTTGAGGATCTTGAGGAACTTGACGGTACATGAGGTTGGTAGTTCCTCTCATGGATTTCTTCTCAAGGGCTTCTCTGATTGCGCCGTCATGATTGCGGTTGGCTACGGCTTTACTTGATTCTTGAAGGGCACGCTATGCTCTCAAGAGCTTGCTCTTCACGTTGTTGTTGTTGACGACGCTGAGCATTGGCGCCTTTGTTCGCCTTGGTGACGACGCGTTTTTCTTCCTCTTGTTGGCTTATTTAAGACGTTGCCGCTCTTGAGCTTGAGCAAAAGCCTCTTGGTTTGATTGAGGACGAGGAACTTGATCATCAACTTGGTCTTGTGAGTGCTTGTCATGTAGCGGTTATAGATGCATGACGATCTTGGCGCTGCTCGTCAAGAGTGTTCGATGACGGTGTACTTGAGTCGAGAAGGTGTCGCCGGAGTGTCGACTCGAGTGGCTCCGCCTTGATGATGAAGAAGTGGAATGATGCCGCTTTCACCAACTTGCGGATCTCGGCCCATTCTTGCATCATTCTCTTGCTTGTGTGCCTCGAACTTGTTGTCAAGTAGTCTCTTGTACGCTGCTCGAGAGTCTCAAGTCGGTGGCGAGGTTGTCGCGCGTCGCCATTGCTTGTTGTTCTTGGTGCAACGCCACAGCATCAAGAGGTGGCTTTTGGTGACGATGCGACATGTCGCCGCCTTGCTCGATGAAGAGTGGGTTGGTAGAAGTACTTGGCCTATCCATCATTCCAAGAAGATGTGAGTGGTAGAACTGAAAAGAACTTATACTAATGTACCTTTGACCGATATTGAAAATGAATCAAGTTCACTCAAATGCGACAATGAAA
>JAHIAM010003593.1:0-72927 GCA_021605205.1 Aegilops longissima | reverse complement strand
TTGTGCATCATGCCATGTTTATGATTGTGTGTTTACTATGTTGTTTGCTTCTTTCCGGGTTGCTTCTCTCGTTAGCTTCGGTTCCGTTCCGGAGTTGTGAGGATTCATTCGACTTCGTCCGTTTGTCTTCTTCATGGATTCGTTCTTCTTCCTTGCGGGATTTCAGGCAAGATGACCATACCCTCGAAATCACTTCTATCTTTGCTTGCTAGTTGCTCGCTCTTTTGCTATGCCTATGCTACGATGCCTACCACTTGCTTATCATGCCACCCACATTGCCATGTCAAACCTCTAACCATCCTTTCCTAGCAAACCGTTGTTTGGCTATGTTACCGCTTGCTCAGCCCCTCTTATAGCGTTGTTAGTTGCAGGTGAAGATGAAGTTTGTTCCTCGTTGGAACATGGAGATGTTGTTCCTTGTTGGAACATGTTTACTTGTTGGGATATCACAATATATCTTATTTAATTAATGCATCTATATATTTGGTAAAGGGTGGAAGGCTCGGCCTTATGCAGTGTGTTTTGTTCCACTCTTGCCGCCTAGTTTCCGTCATATCGGTATTATGTTCCCGGATTTTTGCGTCCCTAACGCGGTCGGGTGATTTATGGGACCCCCTTGACAGTTCGCTTTGAATAAGACTTTTCCAGCAAGGCCCAACATTGGTTTTACCATTTGCCTCACCTATGCCCTTTTTCCCTTGGGTTTCCGGAGCCCGAGGGTCATCTTTATTTTAGCCCCCGGCCAGTGCTCCTTCGAGTGTTGGTCCGAACCGAGCAGACTGCGGGGCCACCTCGGGGCAACTCGAGGGCTGGTTTTACTCGTAGGCTGACTTATCCGGTGTGCCCTGAGACCGAGATATGTGCAGCTCCTATCAGGATTTGTCGGCACATCCGGGCGGCTTTGCTGGTCTTGTTTTATTGCTGGTGAAATGTCTTGTGGCAGGATTCGAGACTGATCGGGCCTTCCGGGAGAAGGAATATCCTTCGTTGATCGCGAGCTTATCATGGGCTAAGTTGGGACACCCTGCAGGGTTTTGAACTTTCAAAGCCGTGCCAGCGGTTATGTGGCAGATGGGAATTTGTTAATGTCGGTTGTAGAAAACCGAAGTTGATCTTAATTAAAATACACCAACGCGTGTGTAACGTGATGGTCTCTTCTCGTGGAGTCCGGGAAGTGAACACGGTGTTGGAGTTATGTTTGGCGTAAGTAGTTTCAGGATCACTTCTTGATCATAGTTGTTCGACCGTGCTTTGCCTCCTCTTCTCGCTCTCTTTTGCGTATGTTAGCCACCATATATGCTAGTAAACGCTTGCTGCAGCTCCACCTCACTACCCTGTCCTACCTTTAAGCTTAAATAGTCTTGATCTCGCGGTGTGAGATTGCTGAGTCCCGTGACTCACAGATACTTCAAACCAGTTTGCGGTGCCGGCGAAACCGTGCAGGTGATGCACCTGAGCTCAAGGAGGAGCTTCGATGAAGACTTTGTGCATTGTGTTGTTTCGTTTCAGCTGATCAAGAGTGGAGCCAGTTGGGACGATCGGGGATCTGTAGCTTGTGGGGTAGTCTTCTTTTATTTTGGTTCCGTAGTCGGACCTTGTTTGTATCTGTATGATGTAATGTTTTACTCATGTATTGTGTGAAGTGGCGATTGTAAGCCAACTATGTATCTCGTTCCCTTATGTATTACATGGGTTGTGTGAAGATTACCTCACTTGCGACATTGCTTTCAATGCGGTTATGTCTCTAAGTCGTGCTTCGACACGTGGGAGATATAGCCGCATCGAGGGCGTTTCAAGTTGGTAATCAGAGCCTTCCCCGACTTAGGAGCCCCCTACTTGATTGTTTGTTGGCGTTGTTGAGTCTAGAACGGAAAATGTTTTGAGTCTTAGGATTATATATATCGAGAGTAGGATTCTTTTACTCCTCGGTCCCTTCGTCGCTCTGGTGAGGTATCTGGCGTAGAGTTTTGTCTTTTCTCTCCTCAAATTTCACTAAAATTTTTTTAGGATCACGCTGGTATCTTGGAATCGTTCCGATGGTTTTGTGGCGAGAACATTGTTCTTGGTGCCTCGACATTTAGGGGTTGTGGCGGTGTCCCGGGAGTTGAGCTCGAGGTGTTGTCGTCACAATTTTATCGTTGCGATTCGGAATACCCGAGTTTTACCGACATCGAAATCTCTTTTGTGCGATTGTTGGTGAGATAACCACGATAGCCCGATCTTGTGGCGAGTCGGAGTATTGCCATGACTTGTATAACGGATGTTTTTCAAGGTCGAGGTACACGATTTCGAGGATTTCTTGGTTATGTGTTGACGGATGGATACAGCTGGATCTAGGTATTGTTAGTTTGGGTGATATATTTTGTGTCCCCTGTATCCCCAACACCAGATTGCATAACCAGAAAGTTTCGGGAGTTTATAGGTGGGAATTCAAGTATCTCGTAGGATATCTTTCCAACACACACATGATACGATATGGGATCTATCATATGTTTGTTTCTGGCTTATTCTGCAAGCCAATCCTTTGTTTTGTTTTGTTTTGTGGTATTCGAGTTGCTTCGAAGCCAAGTGTTGATTCCATACCTTATTCTAAATGGTGTTCTCATATTGCTATGTGAATACTAATCCTTCTTGATCACTGAGCTTGTCATGTCAATTCTTTTCTCAACCGGCGTGCTTCTCTTCTAGTGGATCCGATCATTCCAACATTCGCAAGATCAATTCTAAGTTTTTCTCAATGGTGTTCATTTCATCCGACCTAAGTTGTTTTGTTTTCCCGCCCTCCCACCCTTTTTCTTCAAGGACTCAGATTTCTTAATCATGTATCCTTTTATTTGTGGAAGTCTCTTCATTCTTTTCTTCCAATGTTCTTATCCGGTGATTTCCCATGAAGATGCTCAACAGTTTCAAGCTCATCATCCTTCTTCGTTGTTTTCTTCTCCGGTGGGCTCAAGTCAAGTTTTCAGTGTTGATCGTGTTCTTTTCATCGTTTCAAATGCTTTCTCATGTCGGTGCATCTCTTAATCATTCACTTCTCGCTATTCAATTGTTCCGGAGTGTTGAAGTTATCTCAGAAGATTCTAGTTTCCATTCTCAATTCACTCAAGTTCTTTTGAGGATGCTATCTCATTCAAGCCATTTAATTCTATCAGTGCAATATCTATTTCAAGCAATTGTTCAACGGTGGTTCTTTTGAGTGGGCCCTAACCCACAGGTCTTTTTCCAGGATCTTACCTGACTCTTCTAATTTTCCAGAGCTATTCCCAAATTCATTGCAAAGTTTGACGTAAGAATGAGTTTTTCATCAGTCAAATGTCTTTCTCCAAGATCTTCCAAATTATTTTCATTGTTGGTTCAACCTTTCTAATTTTCATTCTGGAGTGCCCCAACAATTCATGGTGGTGTTTCTCGTCGTCATTCTCGAATTTTGAAGACCGAAGACGAGTTTCTCTTTAGTCTTGCAACATTCTCTTCAAGACTCATGGTTCTAGCTTGATGCCATCCTCTCATAATTATTTTCGATTGTGAGAATTCTTTTAACCCACCCGGAGCATTTCAGGAGTCTTTTCAGTTTGATTATCCAGAGCCCATCATTTCAGAATTATTCATTCAAGCGTTCAACACGGGTTTTTCCAAATCTTACCGGTGCATCATTCAAGTATTCTCCAATCAGCTCGTCATCTATTCGTTCACTTGTATCAAAATTTTGTCAAGCATCTTTATTCGTTTTCCAATTCTTCCCGGTGAATTGTGCCTTCTTCGTTCATTCTCAATTATTACGGTGGTTCGTTCAAGATTTCATTTCCTTTATTATCGTATCAATTTATTCGTTGTTTCAATCCTACCGGTGGTTCGTTGAAGACCTTCCCAAGTTTGCGCCATATCTATCTTAATCCTTGCTACGAGAATAAGTAGTATGCCTAATCCATTGCTTGTCATCAATTTAATTGGTGAAGGATCAGCATAATGTAATTCTTATTCTTGTTCCATCGAGTAAATTCAATTCCTTATTCCGGAGGATCGTCAAAATTCGTGATTTCATTTGTTCATCTTTCTTTCCGGAGTTCCAACTTTTCTCAGTTATATCATTTCAAAGCTTCATCTTGTCACTGCAAGGCTTCACCTTGTGTTATCAACTTCTCTTTCTTTCTATCATCCTTTTCTTACCGGAGTTCTTCATGGAGGCTCTACATGATGGTTCGTCAAGGATTCTTTTCATTCTTCAATTGTTCTTCAAGATTTCTCGCGGAGTTAAGATCCGTCAAGCTATACTCAAAATTAAACATGGTTCCAACACATGTTTTGTTTTGAGGAGTTCAAATATTCTTCTTCTTGCATTTCGAAGTGCAATTCGTTCTACCTTATCATTTGAGGTGGTGTTATGTCATTCTCGACAATTTGAGTTCGTGTTTCATGATTAACATGTTGTCAAGAATGAGGTATTTTAAATCCATCAATCTCTTCATTGGAGTTGTCTTGGGCTATATTTCACCTTAAGCTTTCCCTAAGGAGTGTTGCCATTTATGGTGCTTATAAAGGACCCAAGTTCTTCATTTGTCCTCCCGGTGATAGAAGTTTTCATCTTCTTGTTGATCTTAATCCAATCGTTTGTTTCCGTTGGTGGCAGAAGCTCACCTCATAATGTGGAGATGTTTTCATAAGCCCACTACAAACTTATCCTTATCGTTGTTGTTTTTCAAACAACTCCGTTCTATCCTTGTTTGTAAGGATGCTTCATTCAAATTCATTTGTGGTAGAAGTTGTCATTTTCTTCTCCATCCCTTTATCCCAACAATCTAGATTCTATTCTTTCGTTTCGAAGGCATTGTGATGTTGCTCTCTTCGACCCATCGCCTCGTTTTGTCAAGATCATGTCCTTTTCCTTGCTTATCGTTTTTAACCGGAGTGTTGTGTCTATCGTTCCTCTTTTAACCGGAGTCTCATCCAGGTGCTTTCATTTTGACCAGTTCATGATTCTAATTCCTTCCATTTTCAGTCGGAGTGCTGTCCAAATTATATCATTCTTACTCCTTCTCGATCTAGTTTAACCAGAGTGGTTTCAATATCTATTTTATCACTTAACCTCTTGGTTCTCGTCGTATCCCTTGTTCCTCTTTTCTAACAGAGTGTTTTCAACTTTCTTCATCTTCGTTGTTTTCTTTCTTTCATTTTGTTCAACCTCTCAAGGTTCTTTGGTTTCATTCGTTTGTCAAGGAAGCAACTTTGTTTTACCTCTTCCTCTCCCGTTTTTCTATCCGGTGCCATCCTAGATCTCGGGACGAGATCCTCTCGTAGTGGTGGAGTGTTGTGACGCCCCAAGACCGGAGCTTCAGTTGCCTTCCAGGGTTTCCGAGTTTTGTCGTGTGGTTTGTTTTGTTTTTGCATTGCATCTTGTCATCTTTTGCATTGCATCATGTCATCATGCCATCATGCCATTTAATTTTTAAAACTCAACTAAATAAATTGCATGGATTTTTCGATCCATTTAAACCGAGGGATTCACATGGTGACTTCTCTTTATAACATATCCTCCCAATATTAGGGAGCTATAATAAAATTATTCCATTTATTTGGAATTAACCATAACACACTTGCAAAAATCCCAATGCCTTTCATTATTTCTACTCTTGGCCTCTAACTTTGTCACTTGTCCTTTCATCATTTTTCCGGAGCTCTACCAAAACTCTCAACATTTTTGGAAACTCCTAGAACCTACCCTAGTTCAAACCTTTTGAATTAAATTCAAAGAAATTTGAATTTATTCTTTCAATCTTGGTCTTTCCTAATTTTCTCGGACCTAACATTTTTTTTTGAGTCCGGGAAAATTATCCGTGTGTCCAAATCTTTTCCCCAACCCTCTCTTTCTTTTCTTCTCTTTATCTGTTTTCTGCTAAAGAAGATATATAAGAGAGGAGAGAAGAGAGCCCAGTCCAGCCCCCCTCATCAGCCCAGCCGGCCTCCTGGGCCTCCCAACTCCCGCAGCTGGTCCCTGGCCCTCCTAGCAACTTCCCTCTCCTTTGGGCCGGCCTCCCAAGGCCCACCAACCCCTTGAGGCCCAGCCGCCCCTGCCCTCTAACCCTAGCCCATCTCTCCCGATCCCCCTCTCCCTCGTGTCCTGCTAAGCGCCGCATCAAGACGCACCAGGAGGGCCCCCTTGATCCCTTTCTCCCTCGATCTCCTTCTCCTCTCGCCTCTCCTTGGCGCCTCCAAGCCGATCCCCCCTCATCTTCCCCTCGTCGCCTCCACACGGTTCCCAGCGCCGCGCCCTTCCTCTACCGTCGCCCTCCGGCCGCTGCGACCAGAGGAGCACCATGCCCCGTCGCTCCTGGCCCTGCACCTCCACCGCGCCTCCTCTCCACCTCCTCGCGCCGACCCTCTCCACCTCGCCGCGCCGAGCCGGTCTCCTCCGTCCTTCTCCGGTGCCCCGTCCTCGCCGCCCTTCTTTTCTCCTCCATGGCGCCCCTCTGCTCCGCCCGTCGCCCGGCCCCCATCTCCTTCTCGCCCCAGCCGGCCCGCGCCCGGCCTCCGCCACATCCGGGACGGCCAACTCCGGCGGCCCTCAGGCCGGATCCGCCGCCATCCCTTCTCCTCCCGTCCCCGCGACCTCCTCCTCGTCGCCTCCACGCGACCGCCGTGCCCGATGCCATGGCTGCGCCTCCCTCCGTCATCCTCCCTGCCGCCAACGTCGCCGGACAAGGGCGTCCCGAGGCCGACCCGTCCACCATCAGCGCCCGGCGTCTCCGTCCCGTTCCGTGTTGCTGCTGCCGCATGGTCGCCACCTCTGCAGCCTCCTGCTGCTGTTTCGTGCACCGCCGCTGCCGGTGGCAACGACGCCAAGACCCGAGGGTTTGGTGTTGCTCTGTTTTGGAACGACGAGTACCACGACGCCGAAGACCCGTGTACAACTACTGTTTCCTGCCTAGAACAACTACCGCCGACATGTACGACTACGAAACGAGAACGACTACTTCCACGACGACCGTCGAGACCGCCAAGTTCGACCGCCGATGAACGTTTTGGACCGTCAAGTTCGACTACATGGTCCGCCAAGTACCTCTACCGTCGACCCCGAAGAATTCGTGGACGTCAAGTTCCTTGCCGTGACCACGAACATCTACGAACATGAACGTCTACTTCCCCTACGCCGTGTACAACTACCGTTGCCGAAGACCTGTGTAACGGAACCGTCAAGTTCGACTACCTTCGTGTGTACCACTACTTCCGATGACGAGATGTACCACTATCATCGATCGTGAACGACTACTTCCTCTACTTCCCTCGACGCCCCGTGAACGACTACTTCCCTCTACGAAACTCGACCCGTCCCGTTTGAACGTTCCGAAGGTATAACCCGTGACGACCGCCGTGATCGAATCATCCTTGCGATGCCCCTCTATTGCCATGCCACCGTTCCGTGGGAACCCGGTATCCGGGATCACCCCACCATTCTTGCATGACTCGCTTCCGTCACGTTTTCCTTTGTACCGATATCTCAATCGAGTTATCGGAACCGATATGTTGCCGTGGCACCCCTTTCTTCCACCACGGTGACACAAAGCTTCATCATGCTTCATATCATGTTCTTGTCAACAATTTCATAATATTGCATAAACTTGCACATGCCATCCGCATCATGATAACAACATTTAAATGTTTATAATTGTTGTTTGCTTTAATTTGCTTAAATGCCATGCTAAAATGATTTATTTCATAACTAAATAACCGTAGCTCCATTTTAAATAAATTATATATGTAAATGGGGTAGAAAAATGCCTAGATTAACATGGTAGCTTTACTTTGCATGTTTAACAACTCTAAAATATGCTTTAGGTCAGATCAGTACCTAATCTATAAATATGCATATGGGGATTTTCCGGAATTGTTGTTCGTTGTTTCCGGCCTCATTTAAACTTGCCTAGATAGGTAGTTTCATTATGCTTCACCCTCTTGCCATGTTTAACAACATTTAATATTGTTGAGTACCTAATCGGGAGAGAACTAAATAATTGTTGTGGTGTTTTGTCAATATGCAACCCGTTGCATATTGAGCTCCACTTAACTTGTAGAGTTGTTTGTGCATATTGCCATGCCATGCTATTTAAACCGGACATGCATCATACTTGATTGTGCATCATGCCATGTTTATGATTGTGTGTTTACTATGTTGTTTGCTTCTTTCCGGGTTGCTTCTCTCGTTAGCTTCGGTTCCGTTCCGGAGTTGTGAGGATTCATTCGACTTCGTCCGTTTGTCTTCTTCATGGATTCGTTCTTCTTCCTTGCGGGATTTCAGGCAAGATGACCATACCCTCGAAATCACTTCTATCTTTG
This sequence comes from Aegilops longissima, assembly GCA_021605205.1. Lineage (NCBI taxonomy): Eukaryota > Viridiplantae > Streptophyta > Magnoliopsida > Poales > Poaceae > Aegilops > Aegilops longissima. Next base: position 64,599 of record JAHIAM010003593.1, on the reverse strand, counting down.
CTTGCTAGTTGCTCGCTCTTTTGCTATGCCTATGCTACGATGCCTACCACTTGCTTATCATGCCACCCATATTGCCATGTCAAACCTCTAACCATCCTTTCCTAGCAAACCGTTGTTTGGCTATGTTACCGCTTGCTCAGCCCCTCTTATAGCGTTGTTAGTTGCGGTGAAGATGAAGTTTGTTCCTCGTTGGAACATGGAGATGTTGTTCCTTGTTGGAACATGTTTACTTGTTGGGATATCACAATATATCTTATTTAATTAATGCATCTATATATTTGGTAAAGGGTGGAAGGCTCGGCCTTATGCAGTGTTTTGTTCCACTCTTGCCGCCTAGTTTCCGTCATATCGGTATTATGTTCCCGGATTTTTGCGTCCCTAACGCGGTCGGGTGATTTATGGGACCCCTTGACAGTTCGCTTTGAATAAGACTTTTCCAGCAAAGGCCCAACATTGGTTTTACCATTTGCCTCACCTATGCCCTTTTTCCCTTGGGTTTCCGGAGCCCGAGGGTCATCTTTATTTTAGCCCCGGGCGGTGCTCCTTCAGTGTTGGTCGAACCGAGCAGATCTGGGGCCACCTCGGGGCAACTCGAGGGCTGGTTTTACTCGTGAGGCTGACTTATCCGGTGTGCCACGAGACCGAGATATGTGCAGCTCCTATCAGGATTTGTCGGCACATCCGGCGGCTTTGCTGGTCTTGTTTTATTCTTTGTCGAAATGTCTTGTGGCGGGATTCCGAGACTGATCGGGCCTTCCGGGAGAAGGAATATCCTTCGTTGATCGCGAGAGCTTATCATGGGCTAAGTTGGGACACCCTGCAGGGTTTTGAACTTTGAAAGCCGTGCCAGCGGTTATGTGGCAGATGGGAATTTGTTAATGTCGGTTGTAGAAAACCCGGTTCTTCAAGATTTCTCGGAGTTAAGATCCGTCAAGCTATACTCAAAATTAAACATGGTTCCAACACATGTTTTGTTTTGAGGAGTTCAAATATTCTTCTTCTTGCATTTGAAGTGCAATTCGTTCTACCTTATCATTTGAGGTGGTGTTATGTCATTCTCGACAATTTGAGTTGTGTTTCATGATTAACATGTTGTCAAGAATGAGGTATTTTAAATCCATCAATCTCTTCATTGGAGTTGTCTTGGGCTATATTTCACCTTAAGCTTTCCCTAAAGTGTTGCCATTTATGGTGCTTATAAAGGACCCAAGTTCTTCATTTGTCCTCCGGTGATAGAAGTTTTCATCTTCTTGTTGATCTTAATCAATCGTTTGTTTCCGTTGGTGGCGAAGCTCACCTCATAATGTGGAATGTTTCATAAGCCCTACAAACTTATCCTTATCGTTGTTGTTTTCAAACAACTCCGTTCTATCCTTGTTTGTAAGGATGCTTCATTCAAATTCATTTGTGGTAGAAGTTGTCATTTTCTTCTCCATCCCTTTATCCCAACAATCTAGATTCTATTCTTTCGTTTGAAGGCATTGTGATGTTGCTCTCTTGACCCATCGCCTCGTTTTGTCAAGATCATGTCCTTTTCCTTGCTTATCGTTTTTTAAGGTGTTGTGTCTATCGTTCCTCTTTTAACGGAGTCTCATCCGGTGCTTTCATTTTGACCATTCATGATTCTAATTCCTTCCATTTTCATTGGTGCTGTCCAAATTATATCATTCTTATCCTTCTCGATCTAGTTTAAGAGTGGTTTCAATATCTATTTATCACTTAACCTCTTGGTTTCTCGTATCCTTGTTCCTCTTTTCTAGTGTTTTCAACTTTCTTCATCTTCGTTGTTTCTTTCTTTCATTTTGTTCAACCTCTCAAGGTTCTTTGGTTTATTGTTTGTCAAGGAAGCAACTTTGTTTTACCTCTTCCCTCCCGTTTTTCTTCCGGTGCCATCCTAGATCTCGGGCGAGATCCTCTGTAATTGGAGTGTTGTGGCCCCAAGCCGAACTTGATTGCCTTCGGGGTTTGAGTTTTGTCGTGTGGTTTGTTTTGTTTTTGTTGCATCTTGTCACCTCCGTTTGGCCGTCGGTTTGTGGATGATATGCCGTGGAGAATAGTAGTTTGATTCGAGCTTGGCGCATAAGGTCTTCAAATGTAACTCAAGAACTTGACATCGCGGTCGAGACAATTGTCTTTGGCACTCCATGTAAGCATAGATTTCCCTACAAAATAAATTTGCAACATGTGAAGCATCGTCTATCTTGTTGCATGGTATGAAATGTGCCATTTTAGAGAATCGGTCCACAACAACAAACCACGGAATCCTTGCCATTTCTAGTCCTAGGCAAACCAAGCACAAAATCCATGCTAATGTCTTCCATGGTTGATATGGAATTGGAAGTGATATGTAAAGGCCGTGAGATTGAGCTTTAGACTTAGCTGCGACATGTAGAGCATTGGTTGGTGAAGCGGTTGACATTCGAAACATCTTTGGCCAAAATAGTTCTTGGAGGCGTAGCAAGTGTCTTGTCGCGTCAAAAGTGTCCATTAGTCCTCCTCCATGATATTCTTTCAAAAGCAACAAGCGAAGAGAAGACTGGGGATGCAAAGCTTGTTAGCTCTCGTAAGATATCCATCTTTGATGTAATAAGCGTTCCCAAGATGTATCGTCAAACATTTGGCATAAGGAATGGCAAAAGTAGGATCATGCTTATACAAGTCTTTTATGTGCTCAAAGCCAATGACATTCAATTCAAGTTGAGTAACAAGCATGCATATACTGAAAGCGCATCCATACGACATTTTCTTTACCTTTAATATACTTGATGACATAAGGAAAGACTCAATAAATTAGCTCCACTTAGCATGGCGCTTGTTCAACTTAGTTTGACCCTTAAGATATTTAAGTGTTTCATGATCGGTGTGGATGATGAATACATGAGGCGGAGGTAATGTTCCCATTCATGCAAAACTCACACTAAAAGCATATAACTCTTTGTCATAGATGGGGTAATTGAGTGGCGCTCAGGAAAGTTTCTCACTAAAATATGCTATAGAGTAGCTTGTCTTTAGTTAATACACCTCCTATGCCATTACCACTAGCATCACAATGAATTTCAAAGGGTTTGTCAAAGTTGGGCAAGCATAAGCAGGGAGCATGAGTAAGCAAATTCTTAAGCTCATTGAATCGCTATCTTGAGATGGTCCCCAAACAAAGGGTGCATTCTTCTTGCTCAAAGCATGTAAAGGAGACACAATAGTGCTAAAATCCTTCACAAATCTCTGGTGAAAACCGGCTAAACCAAAACTACGCACTTGTTGCAAATTGGTTGGTTGAGGCCAAGTTTTAATAGCATTGATCTTAGATTCATCAACATGTACACCCTTAGAAGATACTACAAAAGCCAAGAAAACAAGCTTATCAACACCAAAAAGGCATTTTCCATATTAGCATAAAGTTGCTCTTTTGAAGAGTTTGTATACTTGATGTGCGAAGGTGGGTGACATGCTCTTTGAGAGATTTGCTAAAAACAAGGATATCATCGAAGTAGACAACAACAAATTCACCAATACAAAGTTGAAACACATAATGCATAAGGCGCATGAAAGTACCAGGTTCTTAGATAAACCCATAGGCATGACTAACCACTCATTACAAACCAAACTTTGTTTTGAAAGCGGTTTCCATTCATCACCCTCTTGTATGCGTGTTTGATAGTAACCACTCTTAAGATCAATTTTGGAAAGATATGGCAAATAAATTGATCTAACATGTCGTCAAGCGTGGAATGTGGTACCTTTAATGACGGTGATAGCATTGATGGGTCTGTCGGAACACATCGCTACCATCTCTTTTGGCACAAGAATGGTGATGCGGCACAAGGACTCAAACTTTCGGCGCACATGTCCATGGCCTATGAGGATGCTTTACTTGCCTTTATATTTCTTTGGTTTCTTAAGTGGTTGACTCGGTAGGAGCCTTGTTTGGAAGTAGGCGCTCAGGGATGAGGTCTATCAATTTGCTCGATGCCTTGTAGTGGTGGTGAACCGGAGGTAGCTCATCGGGAAAACATCTTGGAATTCCTGCAATAAAGAAGATAACACTAAAAGGTAGATCATGGGAGGTGTTAGCTTTGGCGTAACGTCCTTGCACAAAAGGACATAGTGTAGGACACTAGATGGGTTCTCACACACTTCTCTAATCTCACGCTTGGTGGCAAATAGAACTAAGTTTTTCTTATGCGCTCATGTGGATGCACTCAATTGGGGCTTGGCAAACACTCTCTTTTGGTGGGTTCTTGTGTTATTGAGAGCGACACCTATGGGATCTACAGAATCCCTACTACGGTTCTTGGTAGGCGGGGTTGTGAGAAGGCGGATCAGACGGATAGCAGCAGTTTCTTTATCAGGTTCGGGACGCGCGGATCGTAAAACCCTACTCCTGCTTTGGTGGTTTGTTTATCTGTGTTCTTGAACTAGCAATGGGGCGTGAGGAGCTCAAAAAGCCGAATCCTCCTCCTGGTCACCTTGGGCCTCCTTTTATAGGGAAAGGGGTGCGCCCAGTGGTACAGGGGAGGTAAGAAGGAGAATGCAATGTGAGTTTATCCCTGCATTACATGACAAAGGCGCTTTAATCGCCTTGCTTAAAGTATCACTGCTTTATCGAGGGACGAGGAGGAGCTCTGTCTCGTAAAATCGCCGCTCCCTTCGTGTGGAAACCACGCGCGCTGGCCAGCGGAGCCCGGTGCCATCTAGGCGAGCAGGCAGCTGAGGTGGGCGCAATGGTGGGTCACCGAAGATCCGGCTTGCCGCCCGCGCAGGCACCTAGCTGAACAGGTCGTGACTGCATCCACGCAGTGGTGGAGGGTTTGATTGGCGTGGGCACGATGGTGGCCCAAATGGTGTTCTTGGCGAGGCCTCGCCGTAGCCGTACAAGGGTCTTCACGGGGCCCGGACAAAGAATCTTGTCGTGGCGCTTCTTTGTCATCCCGCAAGGCTCTTGCAGGGGGCCTTATCGGTCCTCCTTGGCTGGGATCCCGCCAAGGGTCATCATCTTCTATAGTGTGTATCGATCTTGAATGTCTTCACAAGATGCGCATGCCACCGCAGGATGTCTCCCAAATCCTTGCCCGTGGGCAGTGGACTCAAGGTGATTCGCTCCGCGGGTGTGGGGACGAGCTGCCCACGGCAAAGGTCTTGCGGGTTGCTAAAACCGCCCGGCAAGGAATCTTGCGAAGTCCGCTTCGTCCCCTTTGCTCTTTGTGGTCTTGGTCTTGGCGTCGTTCTGCTCCTTCGAGCTTTGGCCTTACCTTGGTTCACCTCCTTGCCTTGCTCGGTCGCGGTGGTGCCTGCGGCTCAAGATGCCCGTGCACAGTTATAGGGGTACAAAGGTGTACCCCTCTTTTTACTACTGTAAAGAGGCCCCGGGCATGGGCCACCGTAAAGCGCAATCGCCCCGTTGGGCTGAGCCCAAAAGCAGTCTGTGCAGCGGCGGGAGGTTTTACGTGATAAGTCCTTCGGCGCCTGCACTTCCCATACTTCCCAGCGTGGCTCGGGGTGGGGCGGCGTCGTGGCGTGGGTGGCATCGCGTGGGACTGAGCTCTGCGGCGCATGCGTCACGTCGTAATCGTAAAGGGGCGGTTCGCGCCTTATAAGCGGAGGGCGTGGGCGTGGCCCATTCTTTGAAGCGAGGGGCGGCGTGGTCTTCAAGGCGTCCACTCCCCATGATCACGGGGTGGGAGAGGTCGCCTCACTCGTCGCCTTGGTCTCGCATGCACTTGCGTGGTTCTCATGCGCTTGGGGTGGCGAATGGTGGAGCGGCGAAACCGGGCGCCGCGGGCTGGGGCAGCGGGTTAGTCCCAGTTCCTGCGCCTCTGCGTCTTGATTGGCTAAGCGGGCGGCGAGCCCCACCCGTTCCTCTATAAAAAGCGGGGGGATGGCATCCCGCATTCTTCCATCTTCTCCTTCCTTGACTTCTGCTTCCTTCCCCCTCCATTTGCCATGGAGAGGAACCCTGGCCCTTCAGCGGTGGCGGGCCGAGGTCGCGTGCTCGACAATCGTCCTTCCTCTCCTGCACTGCGGTGGCAGGGCCAGCCTTGAGGGGAGAAGCGAGCCGAGTGCTGGGGAAGAGGGAAGCGAGCAGCGCGCTGGTCTCGCCTCCATGATGATTCCTCCCCCATGGAGGCCATGTTGGGGATGACCCTTGCGAGTTCTTCGTCGGGCTGCGCCCGCCCGCCTTGTCGTCTCCTTTGTCTCCCAACTCCATTCAGCGGGAGATGGGCTGGATCCGCCGAGTCATTGCGGCTGCACTGAGGGCTGTTGGATCTGCGGTACCACAGTTGGTCGACTTCCCAGCCCTCTCCGTGATGTATCTTTGTCGAGGATGGAAGGCGTTCGCTCACATCCACCGCTTGCGGAGGGCTCACTCTCCATTTCAAGCTGCGATGGAGGCGCCTCCTCTCCGTCAAGGTCTTGGTGCCGGGACTCGGGCAAGGTGCTGCGTGGAAGCTCTTACGATGGCGAACTCCTCCTCGAAGGCGGGAGTGGCGAGAGGGCAATGACAGCGTCGGCAGTAGCAGGCGGCAGGATGGCCAGGTCCGCCTAGGTGTCGAGGCGTCGCTCCGTCGCTTGCAGCGACCCCATCATCACGTGTCGCTGGCTTCCTGAAGTTCTCGGGAGTCGTCTCCTTGGGTGGTGGCGTTGGGAGGCTCTTTGAAGAGGAAGAGGCGGCGGCAAGGCCGTCAAATCGAAATGCTACAGGCACCAGCGCCTTGACCTTATCTTGGCGTCCTGCCGCCTCGTCTTCGAGCTACCTGCCGCGCCGCCATCACCATCCAGCCTTGAGACGGACCACCAAGATGTTCTCTTGGTGTCTCCACGCCACTCGTGGCTTCGCCTAAGCGCCCCTTTGCCCTTACCGCCTCCTTGACCTGCCTCCCGAGGAAGGGACACAAGAAAAGATTCTGGGCACTGCTATCTCTTTTAGCTTGTAAGCCTCTGGGCCTTGGTTGAATTTAAAACTTGTAATCCCATCATTCATGTTTTTCATTCCCCATGGGCTGTACCTGAGTGGAATGTTTTTAGTGAAAAAGGGATGCTTGCCGGGTCATTTGTTTGCGGGTAGAACCCACGACAAGGAGTAAATCCTTGATATCCCTAAGATAAACATTTCCTTGCCCGGCAACAGGCCCTACCGTCTTCCCACTTCGCTCGACCTTTCTCACGCTTTTGGTGGAGGCAGGATGAGGTGGAGTTCGAGCTCCTCGTTTCATCCTTTTGCTGCCTGACTCGACCAAACCTGGCCCGAGGAGCGAGCCCTAGGGCCTAGAGCTTTAGGGGAGCATGGTAGCTTTGAGGAAGCGAGGTTTCATACTACTCGAGTCCATAAGGGAATGCATGATAAGGGATGAAGAACTTATCTGGCTTTGTAGCCCAAGCAACTCTGGTTTTGCCGTGGGTGAATCTTGCACTTATGACCCCCAAACAATCTTGGCTTCAAGGGTCTAGATGCCGGTCTGCCCCTCTTTCTTTTTCATCCTCGAGTGATCCGGCAAGGATATCTGTGAGTCCTGCGAACCAAAGAAGACAAAGGGCGGCAAAGATCACACTTTCGGGCCTCTAAGCTAGGGTTTAATCGCCGCTAAGCACTATCAACCCTAACCAAGGATGAGACTCGACCTAGCATGCATGCTATAACTTAGGTTGCGGCCTTCATTTATTTATGCTTTCAAGGTCTGCGCTGGCTTTGTACAAGGGTTACATGCATCATCGGCAATGCTTGTACAAAAGGTGGCTTCTTGGGGCCCGGCAAGCCCGCGCCTCATCGGTAAAACTTGCGAAGATGCTCAATGTTCGAGTTACTCACGGAACATCATCTTGATCTCGAGCGGACTCGCGGGCACTGTGACTTCGTATTACACGATAAGGGCCTTCCCACTTTAGGCGTCAACATTTGGAATTCTTGGCGATTGAGCGGCGCCGAAGGACAAAAGTCGCCTTCCTAAAAGCCGGGCATGAACCTTGCGGCTATGGTAGCGGTGCAAAGCTTCTTTGGTAGCGTGCTGCTCTCACAACACGCCCGGCGATCTTCCTCAAGGAGCATTGCGTCATCTTGCCGCAGATTGCTCTTGCTCAAGCTTCGTCATAGCGAGCACTTTTCGAGGTGACCGTATATGAGTTCGATTGGGGAAGCTACCACCCGTATACTAAGGCAAAAGTGTGCAACCCGTTGGCTCGATTTGGCGTCGTCCTGATCGACCAAAGAACGCCGACAACTCATCAATCCAGGCGCCTTCCACTCTTGTGCAGCCTGTCAAAGGTCTTGCTCCTTAAGCCTCGCGATACTTCAACATTTGCCCTCTCGGCTTGACCATTGCTTGGCGGGTGACAGCAGGCGAAAGCAGACTTTCTTGCTTGAGGTCTTGGGTATATTGCATGAAAATGCGGCTTGTGAGCTGTGTCGTTGTCGGTGATAACCCTATTGATGCGTAAAGCGGCACACTAGTCCTGAAAGAACTTGGCGGCTGGTGAGCTGTGACCTTCCTCCTTTGCCTCCACCTCGGCCACTTTATGAACTTGTCGATTACAGCGTGCGATTACTCAAAGCCCCGGCGCGAGAAAGGAGCCCGATGCCGAGCCCCAGACCGACAAGGGCGAGGAGAGAGGGAATGGTTTGAAGGGCTTGGGCTGGCTGATGAAGCTTCTTTGAATGGGCCGACCGCTTCACACACGGTGACTAGTGTCATGCCGCATCTGGAGGCGGTGGGCGAGAAGAAGGCTTGCGGAAATGCCTTGCCGGCAAGGGCCCTTGACCCAATGTGGGATCCATATGCCTCCGTGTATCTCGCCAACAGCTCGAGTCCTTCCTCTCGGGGATACACTTCAATTTCACACCGTTCGGCCTCTTTACATGCAGGCGTCATCGGCGAACTGGTACATAGTAAACTGACGGGCTACTTTCGCTTCTTCCTGCTCCTCGGGGAAGTTCCCTGTTGGAGAATCGGACGGTATCTTGTGCCTGCAGCTGAGCACAGGGGCTCGTGGCGAGGACTAAAAACATTTCCTCCGCTATAGGAAGCCGGTTGTCTCAGGCAGCGAGCTTGGCGCTCGCCGAGCAGTCGTCGTGTGGCGAGCTCGGTATCCCGGCAACATCCTTGCTGGCGGCTCAGAGGCTTCGGCGGAAAAGTACTTGCGGACCTGATTCCTCCTCTTATTACTCTGTTGATGGATCAGCGGATGGATGAGTTAGGCTGAAACGCGGAGTACCTAGTTCCACAAGTAGCTTGAGCAGCGAGCGTTTTGGCGGAATGTCGCGTGTCGTTCTCCACTCGAGGCGTGTTCAGCTATATACCGTCGGCAGCTCTTCAACTTTCTCACTTCATCGACATAGGCCTTCATCAGCAGCTCGGTAATCCTTGTTGACTTGGCTTGCTGACGAGCTGCGAGTCTCCCGGACGATGAGTTTCTTGATTCCGAGGTCGCGATCGCGATCCTAAGGCGGCAAGCAGCCCTTCGTACTCTGCCCGTATTGTTTGTTGACACCTCCACAGGAAGTGCATCGGATCCACGTGCTTGGGTGTTCTCCGTTGGTAGCGACAAGCGATTACACAACCCGGCGCCTTGCAGGAGAAAGCTCCATCAAAGTACATGATCCAATCACAACACCTCCTCCTTGCCGGAGAGGCGGTCTCTTGGGCTTATTGCGAGCGTTGCGGTCCATTATGCAATGAACTCCGCTGGGACTCAGCTCTACGAATCGTCAAAGTACTTTCAAACTTGAGGCCAAAGCTGGACAGCTCCGATTACCCATTCCACAATTATTCCCGTTGCATCTGGATTGTGCAATATCCGTTCTGCGAGAGAAGCGGTAACGACAGTGATCTCCGTGTGCACGGAAGTAGTGGCGCAGCTTCCTCGAGGCCATAAGAAGGCGAAGAGCAGTTTACTGCAGCCGGTGACCTTGATCTAGCCCCCTGCGGGAGGAACTAACAAAATAAACGGGTGCTGTATCATTTCTTCTTCGGCGGCACTTCAGCTGGCTGTGTCGTCTACTGCATTGGTGGTGTCGGGCCTGCCGCTGCCATCACCTCGTCGCCAACCTCTCTGCTGCGCCACTAGCGGCGGTACGACCACCCTGATCCGTTGCCGCGGTATAGCAACAACGGCTCCACGTGGCCTAAAGCGCAACTAGTATTGGCGTGGAGGAGGTACTTCTTCAAACCTTGCAATGCTTGCTTGGCTTACGGCGTCCACTCCATCGGGCTGCCTTTTTGAGGATCTTGAAAAAGGGAAGAAGCGTCTTTCAGCGAACTTGGAAATGAACCTGCCCATGGCGGCAGCGCAACCAACAAGCCGACACACATCCTTGATTCACTTGGGTGCTTCAATCTGCTCTATAGCTTTGATTTTGTCCAGATTGGCCTCTATCCCATGTTGTGACACAAGAACACTGAAGCTTGCGGACGGGGCGCCAAAGGCGCACTTCTCGGGGTTCACTTGAGATTGATCTTGCGCAGAGTTTGCAAATGTTTCTTGCAAATCTGGTATGAAGGTTGCCCTGTCCCTGGTTTTGACCACTATGTCATCCATATAAGCCTCCATATTTCTATGGTACGGGGTTCAAAACCAATCTGGACCGCCCTTGCAAGCGTTGAACCAACACTCTTCAACCCGAAGGCATCCGCATGAAACAATCGTTACCACATGGGGTGATGAATTATTTTCTCTTCGTCTTCTCTTGTCATGAAGATCTGGTGGTAGCGGAGTAGGCGTCGAGGAATGACAACGAGATCACACCCGGCCGTGGAGTCAACAATCTCAGTCGATCTTGCTGACAGCGGGAAGGGGTCCTTAGGGCAAGCCTTATTGATATCGTGTAGTCAATACAGGTCTCCACTTCCATTTGCCTTGCGCTCTGACGGATTAATAACCCGTTGGATGGAGCACTCCTCTTACCAAACCGCTGCTTCCGGTTCCGGATCTCTTACGTGATGAACTCTTGTCGTTCCAAAGCTTGCTTCGACCTTATGCGGCGCTGCGCGAGGGCAGACGGCAAAGGTGGTGCTCAATCACCTCCACAGGAACACGGGGGATGTCGGGCTGCCATGCAAACACGCCGAGTTCCGCTGCGGGGAAGGTGACGGCGCGTCTTCCTATTTGCCGTCAAGGTGGAGCTTATGGTAAAAAGCCCCTCGTGCCGTCAAATCTCGTGTGAAACCTTTTTGGTTCGGCGGTATGGCCCTGGGCTTCTTGTTTCCGCGGTGGAGCTCTCTGCGTCCTCGGCGACAGCGCTACACTCAGAAGAATGCGCTTGCGGAGTGGTGTCAGGAGTCTCACCGTCTTCTTCTTCTTACCTCCCGGGGTCGGTGGAGGGCAAGTGCTCTAGTGGCGGGGCTGCGCAGGCCTTGCTGGTATAATTGGTCAGCGCAAATCAGCGCATCTTTCTTATCGGAGGGATGGTGATGATCGTCACAGGTCCTGGCATCTTGAGGTGTTGTGGGCGTAGTGTGATGCCACCATGAACCGCCCGTTGTTGGGCGGCCAAGGAGGATCGTTGTAGGGCAAGGGATCTTGGCAACATCAAACTCTGATCCTCTCCGATCACTGTAGTTCAGGTTGCTTCCAAAAGTCACGGGCAGCGTGACCTTTCCCTAGGTTGGCTTCTTCCGGGTTGACCCACGAAAGCGTGCCCGTCTCTTGAGGTCTCCATCAGGGAATCTGCGGTTTCTCGATCCGCGGCGAGATCAAGTTCAGACCGGCCCCGCCATCGACTAGCATCTTTGTCACCTTGAGGTTCGCGTATTGTTGGTGAAACCAACAATGGCAAGCACCGACGAAGTAGTCGCGATCAGGGTGATCCTCGGTGTCAAAAATTATAGGAGTCTTTGGACCACTTCAGTGACCTTTGGGCATCAAGCAATGACTCTCTGCTGTAATCTTCGCGCCTTTGTTTAAGCCAGCGGTGAGAAGTATGCAGCGCCACCGTCGGCCACATAGCCTCTGTAGCTTCTGACCTCTTGGTCGCGGATTAAATCGTCCTCTTCGTGATCGTCGTCTTAACGGCTTTCTTTCTTCTTCAAAGTCCACGAAGATGAAGGAGGGCGGGCTAACTGCAAGCCGATTCTCACAACTACCCCTGGCGCCAAGATGTCGGTGTGAAGCACCCTATGGGATCACAAGTCCCTACTACGGTTGTGGGGCCTGAGGTCATGAGAAGAAGCGGATCAAGCAGATAGCTGCGGTTTCTTTATCCGAGTTGGGCTGCGAGGATCGTAAAACCCTACTCTGCTTTGGTGGTTTGTTTTATCTGTGTTCTTGAACTAGCAATGGGGCGTGAGGAGCTCCAAAAGGAATCCTCCAGTGGCCTTGGGCCTCCTTTTATAGGAAAGGGGTCGCAGATGGCACACGGGAGGTGGAAAAGAATGCTGATGATCGAGTTTATCCCTCGCATTACATGACAAAGCGCTGTCGCCTTGCTTAGATATCCTTGCTTTATCGGGGGGAGGGGAGGCCACTGTCTCGTCGTCGCCGCTCCCCTTCGTGTCGACATGCGCCACGGCCAGCGGTGCCAGCGGTGCCATGTAGGCGAGCAGGTGAATGGCGCAATGGTGGGTCTCCACGAAGATCCGCTTGCCGCCCGCAGCAGTGCCTTAACTGGTTAGGTCGGGAGCTGCATGCGAGCGGTGGTGGAGGTTTGATTGGCGTGGGCATGATGGTGGCCCAAAGGTGTTCTTAGTGAGGGCCTCGCCCGTAGCCCGGCAAGGGTCTGCAGGGGCCCGGCAGGTCTTGTCGTGGCGCTTCTGTCATCCCGCAAAGGCTCTTGCCGGGGCCTTGTGGTCCTCCTTGGCTGGGATCCGCCAAGGGTCATCATATTCTATAGTGTATCTAATCTTGAATGTCTTCACAAAGATCTGCATGCCACCACAGGATGTCTCGAATCCTTGCATATGGGCGGTGGACTCAAGGTGATTAGCTCACGGTGTGGAACGACTGCCACGGCAAGGGTGCGGGTTGCTAAACCGCCCCCAACAAGTCTTGCGGGAGTCCTTCGTCCCCTTTGCTCTTTGTGGTCTTGGTCTTGGCGTCATTCTGCTCCTTCGAGCTTTGGCCTTACCTTGGTTCACCTCCCTTGCCTTTCGGTCACGATGGTGCATGGCTCAGGACTGCCGATGCACGATTATAGGGATACAAAAAGTGTACCCTCTTTTTGTACACGACAGTCTCGCTCTCACTATTCTCTCCACGATGGGTTGCTTGTCGCGATCATCTTGGAGACATAGGTCGTAAATACATACTCCTTTCCTTTTATCTTGAAACTATAGTGGTTTATGCATGGTTGTGGACACCTCGGTCAAATTGCATGGCTGTCCAGAAGGAGGTGTGGCGGTCATCAGAAGGACATCACACTCAAGGTGTCTTCGTAGCTCCGATCTTGAAAAGAAACTTGTACTCTATGCTCGAATTGGATGGTTACGGTGCCGACAGCCATTGAACTTGTAGAAGTGCGGGTGCTTCATCTTAACCAATTGAAGCTTGGGCATAGTTCTTCACTTGCTAAGTTATGCAACTCCCTCCATCGATGATGACCTTGAAGGACCGTCCATTGATGCGGCCTTGGTGTGGAAGATATGGCATCTTTGGTCTTCGTCTTGTTGATGTTGAAGAGTCAAGACCTTGGAAACAACAAGGCGGGCTTGAATCTTTGTCACAAAGATTTGATCATCTTCATCTTAGTTGTTCACTTGCGGTGCATGGCCACTTGCTCAAGGGCTTCCATTTCTCCTTCCTCCTTGAGTCATAGGTTCGTCGTCGTTGAGGATCATGGTGCGCTTGTTTTTGCACTCGAAGGACTTGTGGCCTCGGCTGCGCATGTGAAACATTTGAAGGAACTTGTCTTGATGGTCTCATCGGTTGGGGTAGATGTTGATGAAGCTTTCGACTTGAAGTTGCTTGTAGTAGGAGGACGACTTGAGCTTGTCGAAGTTTTCTTGTAACTTGACTTGTCGCGTTGCTTGTAGATGGTTTTGTTGAGGTAGGAGGTGTTGGATCGTTGAAGCTTGATTGTTGGAGGAAGTAGGACTTGGATGAGTACTTGGCGTACTTGAAGTCATCTTGCACTTGACGTTGCCTTTGTAGCTTGATGCCTGATAACCCACAAGTATAGGGGATCATAGCAGTTTTAGGTAGAGTATTCAACCCAAATTTATTGATTCGACACAAGGGGAGCCAAGAATATTCTCAAGTATTAGCGTGAGTTGTCAATTCAACCACATGGAAACTTAATGGTAGAGTATTCAACCCAAATTTATTGATTCGACACAAGGGCCAAAGAATATTCTCAAGTATTAGCAGCTGAGTTGTCAATTCAACCACACATGGAAACTTAATATTTGCAACAAAGTGTTTAGTAGCAAAGTAATATGATAGTGGTGGTAATGGTAACAAAAAGTAAAACAGACAAAAGTAATGTTTTTGGTATTTTGTAGATAATGATTATAACAGTAGCAATGGAAAAGTAAATAAGCGTAAAACAATATATGGAAAACTTCGTAGGCACCGGATCAGTGATGGATAATTATGCGGATCGATTCGTCATATATGATCATAACATAGGGTGACACAGAACTAGCTCCAGTTCATCAATATAATGTAGGCATGTATTCCGTAAATAGTCATACGTGCTTATGGAAAAGAACTTGCATGACATCTTTTTCCTACCGTGGCAGGGATCCTATTAAACTAAGGGATATTAAGGCCTCCTTTTAATAGAGAACCGAACAAAGCATTAGCACATAGTGAATACATGAACTCCTCAAACTATGGTCATCACCGAGTGGTCGATTATTGTCACTTGGGGTTGCGGATCATAACACATAGTAGGTGACTATAGGCAGACGTGGGTTTGTAGTCACGGCTCAATCTCTCTTTATCGGGCATTGTTGGGCGTGTTTGGATATGTGCTATAAGAATTTGGCTGTCGGGCTACGGTAAAGAGGTAAATATGTAGGCGTCACGTATGGGCATATGGGCGGAAAAACGGCACGCTGCGCAGGGCGTGGTGAGAATCGTTATGGCCGTCCGCGTACCGTTCCTGATCCGTGGTCCAAGTCTGTTTCGTTGAAAGAGGACCGCGGAACAGGATTTGGACTTTCCCTCCCGACGGGGCAGTTTGATAAGGAGGGTGGCCGGTTGGGGAGAAGAAGGCGACAACATCGGCGATGGGTTTCCATTGCAATCCATCCGAAGGTAACGCACCATTGGTACCTAATTTTCAGCTAGATTCATTTATGCTTGCCTATGGTTCCATTTTAACTTGGATTTTGCTGCGTGCTCATACCAGATTCCCTTGATTGAGGAGGTGGGCGAGCATAAGCATAATCCCCATCGATATCCCGATGAGCGAGGTCATGCGGCCAGAGCAAGTGCTGCATGTTGGTCATCTGTGCCCAATATATTGAGAGGGGGACCCGGAGGCGTGACCCGGAAAGATGAACCTTCGACCATCTGGGTGGACTAAAGGTTCGTTCCTCGTTTGAATTTTGTTTTGTTTTGTGAGACATTATATGAAATCGTGGTATGCTTGTCGATTAATTGGACAGTGCAGCCATTTAGGATGAGTACATCCATGAGCATAGTACCACAGTTGTTTTCTTTAGTTTCACAAATGAGATATCTAGTACTATGAGTAGTTAAATTAAAAAAAAAACAGGTGACATGCCATGTGGCTGTTGTCTAAATTTCTTGATTAAGCCATTTGCTGACTAGTACAGACACATAATCTTTGGTGAGGTTGTGAATTCTGATATAAATATGATGTCTTGATTATGTGAGCAACAACAACAATAACAAAGCCTTTGCTGATTATGTAGGCAATCAAATAAAATTCTGATGACTGTTTACACGGATGGCAGATAAATTGATGTTGCACAGCGGTATATGAATTTCAGAAAATAGATCAATATAAGCATAAAATTGCCTACTAGATTAAAATACTAATGTAAGAAAAGTGCGAGTACAATCGAGATTAGATTTTAAATCAAGGAATTTAAATGTACATGCAAAAGAGCAAGTATTTGAGGATAGGATAGGAGCGGTGACACGGCGGGACCCCTTGCGTCACGTGTTACTGCTTTTGAGGGGTTTCTCGAACCCCATAGGTAATGTCATTGTTTCATCCTTGGGTACAAGTTTAGACTGTTGGGAGAGGCCTCGATTTCTACAACATGCATTCTTGGGAGGAAAGGATTTGGAATAAGATATAGGAAGACCAGGCTGAATGTTCAAGAGCGAAATGTATGCAAGAAATTGTTGCATTGGCTGTTACGTAAGTTAAGGAGTAGTTCCAATACAGTTGTGTTTGGCTTTATTTATTTGAGTAGTTGTAGAAAAATCTGATGTTTTGCAGCACCGGTGCGGGAGTGAAGCTGGGGTATATAACACGAGGTCTTGTCGGTGCAAGTGTCCTGCGCTTTTAAGACTGCTTGGTTGGTAGATCACCGAACATAGAGCATCACAACCACTCGTTGTCCCCCAATTTTGGCGAGACAATACTGGGCATCGCACAATTATATTGAAGCAACAAAAGCGAACAATGTGAACCTTGCGAGTGTACATCATTATAGGGCTTTTTGGATCAATGGAGAGCGTACCAAGTCCAAGCAGATAGAGGCGGCAGAATTAAAACTTAATGTGGGTGAGCGGAAGCAGCACACTACGGTTTATTTTTTTCAAGGATCTAGCAACATTAAGCAAAACCTGTCATGCAAATCGGTATGACATCATTTGGGCTTTTAGGGGTTAACAAGCATTTTAGAGCATGATCCTAGCTGGTGTGTTGGTTTGAGATTGAGATTGTAGAAAATTTGAGTGAGTTTCCTTTGGATTTACGTGGATAATGGGAGGTGCGAGGACAATCATGAGAGTTGCACCCGTATTCTTGCCTTTCATAAATTAGACATTTGGAATATGAATAATCAACCATGCCTTGCTCAGCGGCTTGCGGATCAGAATCGAGGCGATGGAGCTGGCCATTAAAAATATCATGCTAAGCACAACATATCGCTGGTTTAAGTGGCATATGCGAAGAAGCGAAGGAGACACTAGGGCCATTGTACGAGTGAATTCGAGAAGAAGTTGCGCAAAAGCTGTGAACCACATGCTTGAGATGAATTGAGGAAGGGTGATGTCGCTGCTGGAGAAATACAAATGACTCAGCTATTTGAGATTAGGCGAGTGACCGTATTTTATACATGGCTCAACTGTTTGAGATTAGGCACAAGTGGGTGAAGCCATATTTCGAGGGTGTGTGTGCTAAGATGATAAGTCCATATGGTACACGAGAAATTTGTATTCTTGTCAAAACATGGTGTAGTAAAAATCACGCCATCATGGATTTTTCTTTGAAGCAAAGTCGGAGGAGAGCCCCTGTTTTCTTTTCATTTCATAGAACACATCAAGCCAAGGAAGGCATCTGAGAACACTCTTACACATGCGGAAAGAGGGAAGAATAAGAGAACAAGCAGAGAGGAGATTGAATGGAGACAAAGAAAAACATGTTCAGCCGAGCATTTGGCCACGTAGGCAGAGCCTCACAATCTCGAACATTGTCTTGCCACACGGTCAAAGGGGGATTGAGATGTTGTCAAAAGTTTGTGATTTTGGCGAGCCAAATCATCCAAAGGATAACATGACCACCATTTCACACTATCTACCTCCTTTCTCAAAACTGCTTGAATGTTGGAGAATAAAGTCACCCGATCTTGACTGGCTGACACGGATGCCAAGAATATTTAGAATGTTCAACACGGATCTGACCTTAGCAGGATCCTTGATTAACAACCATACACCTCCTCTTCTACAATCATCATTGAAATATTTGGTCTCAAGGCATGGGATGACGGGGCTGGAAATTTGAAACAAAGAGGCAATTGGTGGTCCATTTACTTTTCCGGAAAGTGGATTAGCCATTACCAACCAGTACAGGTGACCTCCTTGTACCCTTGTATGAGACCAGCGATATGAGACCAAGTTTTAGTTGCACACATAATTTTGTTAGCCCACATCCTTCCCTTTGAAATAAGCAGCCATAACCCATCTTGACACATTTATTCTGTCCAATTCGAGAGTCCCCTCATGGAATTGCTCAAAGAAAGCCATAGTGTCGTTTCTCATATAACCTGCCAAGTCTTGATAAGCGAAGAAAAAAAACATTGGTCCGGGCTCTTATCACTTGGAATTCCTTGATACGCTGCCAAGATTCTTGTGGCGTGAAAATGCAAATAAATCTGGACAGATCAAACCAAAAGGTGTACAACTTCTCCGTCAATGTCCGATGATGAGGTATCGACTTCCATAAGATCTCTGTAAAAGCAGTCAAAATATTTTGTTTAGCATCGGGAGGTAATTACACCATCCACCTCAACAGATTTTATATTGTTTTCCTCGAGACAGGTTGAAGCTCTAGAATGTTAAGCGTGACGGTTTGTCACCTCCGTTTGGCCGTCGGTTTGTGGATGATATGCCGTGGAGAATAGTAGTTTGATTCCGAGCTTGGCGCATAAGGTCTTCCAAATGTAACTCAAGAACTTGACATCGCGGTCCGAGACAATTGTCTTTGGCACTCCATGTAGGCGCAAGATTTCCCTACAAAATAAATTTGCAACATGTGAAGCATCGTCTATCTTGTTGCATGGTATGAAATGTGCCATTTTAGAGAATCGGTCCACAACAACAAACACGGAATCCTTGCCATTTCTAGTCCTAGGCAAACCAAGCACAAAATCCATGCTAATGTCTTCCCATGGTTGATATGGAATTGGAAGTGATATGTAAAGGCCGTGAGATTGAGCTTTAGACTTAGCTTTGCGACATGTAGAGCATTGGTTGGTGAAGCGGTTGACATTGCGAAACATCTTTGGCCAAAAATAGTTCTTGGAGAGCGTAGCAAGTGTCTTGTCGCGTCCAAAGTGTCCCATTAGTCCTCCTCCATGATATTCTTTCAAAAGCAACAAACGAAGAGAAGACTCGGGGATGCAAAGCTTGTTAGCTCTCGTAAGATATCCATCTTTGATGTAATAGCGTTCCCAAGATGTATGCGTCAAACATTTGGCATAAGGAATGGCAAAAGTAGGATCATGCTTATACAAGTCTTTTATGTGCTCAAAGCCAATGACATTCAATTCAAGTTGAGTAACAAGCATGCATATACGGGAAAGCGCATCCGCCACGACATTTTCTTTACCTTTAATATACTTGATGACATAAGGAAAAGACTCAATAAATTCGCTCCACTTAGCATGACGCTTGTTCAACTTAGTTTGACCCTTAAGATATTTAAGTGTTTCATGATCGGTGTGGATGATGAATACATGAGGGCGGAGGTAATGTTCCCATTCATGCAAAACTCACACTAAAGCATATAACTCTTTGTCATAGATGGGGTAATTGAGTAGCGCTCCGGAAAGTTTCTCACTAAAATATGCTATGGGGCGCTTGTCTTGCGTTAATACACCTCCTATGCCATTACCACTAGCATCACAATGAATTTCAAAGGGTTTGTCAAAGTTGGGCAACGCAAGCACGGGAGCATGAGTAAGCAAATTCTTAAGCTCATTGAATGCGCTATCTTGAGATGGTCCCCAAACAAAGGGTGCATTCTTCTTGCTCAAAGCATGTAAAGGAGACACAATAGTGCTAAAATCCTTCACAAATCTACGGTAGAAACCGCTAAACCAAGGAAACTACGACTTGTTGCAAATTGGTTGGTTAGCCAAGTTTTAATAGCATTGATCTTAGATTCATCAACATGTACACCCTTAGAAGATACTACAAAACCCAAGAAAACAAGCTTATCAACACCAAAAGGCATTTTTCCATATTAGCATAAAGTTGCTCTTTTGAAGAGTTTGTAGCATCATGCGAAGGTGGGTGACATGCTCTTTGAGAGATTTGCTAAAAACAAGGATATCATCGAAGTAGACAACAACAAATTCACCAATACAAGGTTGAAACACATAATGCATAAGACGCATGAAAGTACCAGGTTCTTCCGATAAACCCATAGGCATGACTAACCACTCATACAAACCAAACTTTGTTTTGAAAGCGGTTTTCCATTCATCACCCTCTTGTATGCGTATTTGATAGTAACCACTCTTAAGATCAATTTTGGAAAAGATAGTGGCACCGCTAAATTGATCTAGCATATCGTCAAGGCGTGGAATGTGGTACCTTTAGCGAACGGTGATAGCATTGATGGGTCTACAATCGGAACACATGCGAAAGCTACCATCTCTTTTTGGCACAAGAATGACTGGTACGGCACAAGGACTCAAACTTTCGCGCACATGTCCATGGCCTATGAGATGCTTTACTTGCCTTTGTATTTCTTTGGTTTCTTCGTGGTTGACTCGGTAGGGAGCCTTGTTTGGAAGTGGCGCTCCGGGGATGAGGTCTATGCGGTGCTCGATGCCTTGTAGTGGACGTAGACCCGGAGGTAGCTCATCGGGGAAAACATCTTGGAATTCCTGCAATAAAGAAGATAACACTAAAGGTAGATCATGGGAGGTGTTAGCTTTTGGCGCTTCGTCCTTGCACAAAAGGACATAGTGTAGGACACTAGATGGGTTCTCACACACTTCTCTAATCTCACGCTTGGTGGCAAATAGAACTAAGTTTTTCTTGTCGCTCATCGTGGATGCACTCAATTTGGGCTTGTGGCGCTTACTCTCTTTTTGGTGGGTTGCTGTCGGTGTGAGAACGACACCTATGGGATCACAAGAATCCCTACTACGGTTGCGGGGCGCGGGGTTGTGAGAAGAGCGGATCAGACAGATAGCACACGGTTTCTTTATCCAGGTTCGGGCCGCGAGGATGCGTAAAACCCTACTCCTGCTTTGGTGGTTTGTTTATCTGTGTTCTTGAACTAGCAATGGGGCGTGAGGAGCTCCAAAGTTAATCCTCCTCCTGGTCACCTTGGGCCTCCTTTTTATAGGGAAAGGGCCGCCACAAGTGGTACACAGTGAGGTGGAAAGGGTACAAGTGATGCGAGTTTATCCTCAGACACATGACAAGGCGCTTTTAATGCGCCTTGCTTAGGTGTCCTTGCTTTATCGGGGACGGGGAGGGCTCTGTCTCGTCTGCCGCCGCTTCCCTTTCAGGTCGACATCGCCGCTCGCCAGCGGTGCCCAGGTGCCATCTAGGCAAAGCAGGCAGCTGAGGTGGCGAATGGTGGGTCTCCACGAAGATCCGCTGTCGCCACGCAGGTGCCTGCCCAACTGGTTGGGTCGGCAGCTGCATGCGAACGGTGGTGGAGGTTTGATTGGCGTGGGCCTGATGGTGGCCCAAATGGTGTTCTTGGCGAGGGCCTCGCCGTAGCCCCGGCAAGGGTCTTACCGGGGCCCCGGCAAGGGTCTTGTCGTGGCGCCTGCTGTCATCCCCGGCAAGGCTCTTGCCGGGGGCCTTGTGGTCCTCCTTGGCTGGGATCCCGCCAAGGGTCATCATCTTCTATAGTGTGTATCTGATCTTGAATGTCTTCACAAAGATCTGCATGCCACCACGGGGATGTCTCCCAAATCCTTGCCCTGTGGGGCAGTGGACTCAAGGGTGATTCGCCCGCAGTGTGGGATTAGCTGCCACGGCAAGGGTCTTGCCGGTTTGTTAAAACCGCCCGGCAAGGGTCTTGCCGGGGAGTCCGCTCGGCCCCTTTGCTCTTTGTGGTCTTGGTCTTGGCGCTGTTCTGCTCCTTTCGAGCTTTGGCCTTACTTCTTGGTTCACCTCCCTTGCCTTGCTCGGTCGCGGTGGTGCCATGGCTCGATCGCCTGCAGAGTTATAGGGGTACAAAAGTGTACCCTCTTTTGTACATCGACAGAGCCCCGGGCATGGGCCACACGTAAGCGCAATCGCTTCGTTGGGCTAGGCCCAAAAACGGTGCGCGGGCAGGCGGGGAGGTTTTTACCGCGGTAAGTCCTTTCGCGCACTGCACTTCCCATGCTTCCCACGCGTGGCTCGGGGTGGGGAGGCGTACGTGACGTGGGTGGCATGCGTGGGACTGAGCTCTGCGCGCATGCGTCACGTCGTAGTAAAGGGGGCGGTTCGCGCCTTCCCCATAAACGGAGGGAGGCGTGGAGGCGTGGCCCATTTACTGAACGGGGCCGAGGCGTGGTCTTCAAGGCGTCCACTCCCCATGATCACGGGGTGGGGAGAGGTCGCCTCACTCGTCGCCTTGGTCTCGCATGCCTGCCACGTGGTTCTCATGCGCTTGGGGTGGCGAATGGTGGAGGCGGGAAACCGGGCCATCGCGGGCTGGGGCAGCGGGTTAGTCCCAGCCTCGCGCTTCTCGCCTTGATTGGCTGTTGGCGGCGAGCCCCCACCCGTTCCTCTATAAAGAGCGGGGGATGGCATCCCGCATTCTTCCATCTTCTCCTTCCTTCAGCTTCTGCTTCCTTCCCCCTCCATTTGCCATGGAGAGAGGGAACCCTGGCCCTTCAACGGTGGCGGCGAGGGTCGCCGCTCGACACTGCGTCCTTCCCTCTCCTGAACCTGCGGTGGCAGGGCCAGCCGCGAGGGGAAGGGGGAGGGGGCGAGGCCGAGGTGCTCAGGGAAGAGGAGAACGGGGCGGCGCGCTGGTCTCGCCTCCGCCAGTAGTTCCTCCCCCCATGGAGGGCCATGTTGGGGATGACCCTTGCGAGTTCTTCGTCAGGCTGCGCCGCCCGCCTTGTCGTCTCCTTTGTCTCCCAACTCCATTCGCGCGGGAGATGGAGCTGGATCCGCCAGAGTCATTGCGGCTGCACATGAGGGGCTGTTGGATCTGCGGTACACGAGTTCGGGTCGACTTCCCAGCCCCTCACGTGATGTATCTTTGTCGAGGATGGAAGACGTTCGCTCACATCCACCGCTTGACGGAGGGGCTCACTCTCCATTTCAAGCTGATGGAGGCCGCCTCCTCTCCGCCAAGGTCTTGGGTGCTTGGACTCGGGCAAGGTGCTGCGGAGAGCTCTTCGATAGCGAAGACTCCTCCTCGGGCGGGAGTGGCGAGGAGGACAGCGGCAGCGACGAGGGTAGCAGGCGGCAGGATGACGGTCCGACTAGGTGTCAAGCGTCGCTCCGTCGGCACCGGCGACCCCATCATCCGTGTCGCCGGCTTCCTCAAGTTCTCGGTCGTCTCCTTGGGTGGCTGGCGCTGGGAGGCTCTTTGAAGAGGAAGAGGGCGGGCGGCAAGGCCGTCAAATCGGAGTACACGGGCACCGACGCCTTGACGCATGTCGACGCCCCGCCGCCTGCCTTCGAAGCTCTGCTTCGCGCCGCCATCACCATCCAGCCTCGGACGGCCACCGAGATGTTCTCTTGGTGTCTCCGCCACTGTAGCTCGCCTAGGCGCCTTTTGCCCTTTTCGCCTCCTTGACCTGCCTCCCGAGGAGAGGGACAAGAAAAGGTTACGGCACCTTATCTCTTTTAGCTTGTAAGCCTCGGGCCTTGGTTGAATTTAAAACTTGTAATCCCATCATTCATGTTTTTCATTCCCCATGGGCTGTACCCGAGTGGAATGTTTTTAGTGAAAAGGGATGCTTGCGGGTCATTTGTTTATGGGTAGAACCCACGACAAGGAGTAAATCCTTGATATCCCTAAGATAAACATTTCCTTGCCCGACAACAGGCCCTACCGTCTTCCCACTTCGCCGACCTTTCTCACGCTTTTGGTGGAGGCAGGGATGAGGTGGGTTCAGCTCCTCGTTTCATCCTTTTGCTGCCGCGACCATTTACCAAACCTGGCCCTG
Organism: Aegilops longissima; assembly: GCA_021605205.1. NCBI lineage: Eukaryota > Viridiplantae > Streptophyta > Magnoliopsida > Poales > Poaceae > Aegilops > Aegilops longissima. Next base: position 40,888 of record JAHIAM010003593.1, on the reverse strand, counting down.
TGAACGAGCCCTAGGGCCTAGAGCTTTAGGGGAGCATGGTAGCTTTGGGAAAAAACGAGGTTTCACATACCTCATCCATAAGGGAATGCATGATAAGGGATGAAGAACTTATCTGAAGTCAGTAGCCCCCGCAACTCGGGTTTGCCGTGGGTGAATTCTTTAGACTTGCAGCCCCGACAATCCGGGCTTGTCGGGGTCTAGATGCCGGTCTGCCCCTCTTTTCTTTTTCATCCTCGAGTGATCCGGCAAGGATATCTGTGAGTCCTGCGAACCAAAGAAGACAAAAGGACGGCAAAGATACGCACACTCGGCCTCTAAGCTAGGGGTTAGTCGCCGCTAAGCACTATCAACCCTAACCAAGGATGAGACTCGACCTAGCATGCATGCTATAACTTAGGGTGCCAGCGCTTCATTTATTTATGCTCGTGGTCTACCGGCTTTGTACAAAGGGTTACATGCATCATCGGCAATGCTTGTACAAAAGGTGGCTTGTCGGGGGCCCGGCAAGCCGCTACCATGGGTAAAACTTGCGAAGATGCTCAATGTTCCGTGAGTTACTCACCGAACATCATCTTCGGTCTCCGTATGACCGCGCCGGGCCCGGTGACTCAGACACCGATAAGGGCCTTCCCACTTTGGCGCCAACTTGTTGGAATTCTTGGCCGATTGAACGCTACCGAAGGACAAGGTCGCCTTCCTAAAGGCTTCGGGCATGAACCTTGCGGCTATGGTAGCGTGCAAGGCTTGTCGGTAGCGTGCTGCTCTCACAACCGCCAAGACGATCTTCCTCAAGGAGCATTGCGTCATCTTGCCGCAGCTTGCTCTTGCTCAAGCTCGTCATAAGCGAGCACTCGAGGTGACCCGTATATGAGTTCGGGGGGAATCGCTTCGCCCGTGATACTAGGGCAAAGGTGTCCGCCGTTGGCTCGATTTGGCGTCGTCCCGATCGACCAAAGAACCGCCGACAACTCATCAATCCAGCGCCTTCCACTCTTGTGCAGCCTGTCAAAGGTCTTGCTCCTTAAGCCTCGCGATTTCAACATTTGCCCTCTCAGCTTGACCATTGCTTCACGGTGAGCAACGGAAGCGAAATGACTTTGCTTGCCGAGGTCTTGGGTATATTGCATGAAGGTGCGGCTTAGAACTGTGTGCCGTTGTCGGTGATAACCCTATTGGGTACGCCAAAACGGCACACTAGTCCCTTGAAGAACTTGACGGTCGACCGAGCTGTGACCTTCCTCACCGCTCCACCTCCGCCACTTTATGAACTTGTCGATTGCAACGCATCAAGATTCAAAGCCCCAGCAAGGCGCCGGGAAAGGGCCCAAGATGTCGAGCCCCTGCATCGACAAGGGCCGTGAGAGAGGAATGGTTTGAAGGGCTTGAGCTGGCTGATGAAGCTTCTTTGAATGGAACTCGACACGCTTCACACCGGTGACTAGTGTCATCGCATCCTCGAGGGCGGTGGGCGGAAGGGCTTGCCGAAATGCCTTGCCGGCAGGGCCCTTGACCCAATGTGGGATCCACATATGCCTCCGTGTATCTCCGCCAACAGCTCCAAATTCTTCCTCTCGAGGGATACACTTCAATTTCACACCGCTCGCCTCTTTACATACAGGACGCCATCGACGAACCGGTACATGGTAGAGCGACGGGCTACTTTTTCCGCTTCTTCCCGCTCCTCGTGAAGTTCCCTGCTTGAGGAATCGACGGTATGTCAGTGCCCACGCTGGAGCCGGGGCTCGACGGCGAGGACTAAAGGCATTTCTCCGCTATAGGAGCGGTTGTCTCAACGGTAAGAGCTTGACGCCCGCCGAGCCGGGCCGTCCTGGCGGGCTCAAGATCCCAAGCAACATCTCTTGCCGGGCGGCCCGGGAGCTCGGCGGGAAAGTACTTGCCGGCCCTGATTTCTCCTCTTATTCTCGCTCGCTGATGGATCAACGGATGGATGAGTTAGTGAAGCACGAGGTACCTAGTTCCACAAGTAGCTTGAGGGCAGCGCTTTGACAGTAATCGGCGGTATCGTTCTCCACTCGGGAACGTGTTCAGCTCAGATACCGTCAAACGCTTCTTCCAGCTTTCTCACTTCATCGACATAGGCCTTCATCAACGGCTCGTAATCCTTGTTGACTTGCTTGACGACGAGCTGCGAGTCTCCCCGACGATGAGTTTCTTGATTCCGAGGTCCGCCGCGATCCTAAGACCGCAAGCAGCCCTTCAGATTGGCCAGATTGTTTGTTGACACCTCCCCGGGAAGTGCATCCGATCACGATTTGAGGTGTTCTCCGGTGGGCGCGACAAGCAAGACACCAGCCCCGGCGCCTTGTAAGGAGAAAGCTCCATCAAAGTACATGATCCAATCACAACTTGCCTCCTTGCCGGGAGAGCAGTCTCTTGGCTTCTTCGTCAGCGCTATGGTCCATTATGCAATGAACTCCGCTAGACTCAGCTCAATCGTCAAGTACTTTCAAACTTGAGGCCAAAGCTGGACAGCTCCAAAGGCCCATTCCACAATTATTCCCGCTGCATCCGGATTGTGCAATATCCGCTGCAGAGGGAAGCGAGTGACGACAGGATCTCGTGTGCTCGAAGTAGTGACGCAGCTTCCTCGAGGCCATAAGAAGGTCAAGAGCAGCCAGACGCCGGAGTACCTTGATCTAGCCCCCGCAGGAGGGAACTAACAAAGTAAACCGGTGCTGTATTTTCTTCTTCGCGCGGCACTTCAACCGGCTGTGTCGTCTCGCATTGGTGGTGTCGGGCCTCGCCGCTGCCATCACCTCGCCGCTAACCTCTCTGCGCCACTAGCGGCGAGTTGACCACCTGGTCCGTTGCCGCCAGTATAGCAACAACGGCTCCTCGTGGCCTAGGCGCAACTAGTATTGGCGTGGAGAGAGGTACTTCTTCAAACCTTGCAATGTTGCTTCGCTTCAAGCGCCCACTCCATCGGGCCTGCCTTTTTCAGGATCTTGAAAAAGGGAAGGGCGTGCTCGGCAGACTTGGAAATGAACCTGCCCATGGCGGCGACGCAACCAGCAAGCCGACACACATCCTTGATTCACTTGGGTGCTTCAATCTGCTCTATAGCTTTGATTTTGTCCGGATTGGCCTCTATCCCATGTTGTGACACCAAGAACCTGAGAAGCTTGCCGGACGGGACGCCAAAGACGCACTTCTCAGGGTTCAGCTTGAGATTGATCTTGCGCAGGTTTGCAAATGTTTCTTGCAAATCTGGTATGAGGGTTGCCCTGTCCCTGGTTTTGACCACTATGTCATCCATATAAGCCTCCATATTTCTATGGAGCTGGGGTTCAAAACCAATCTGGACCGCCCTTGCAAACGTTGAACCAACACTCTTCAACCCGAAGGCATCCGCATGAAACAATACGCACTACATGGGGTGATGAATGTTGTTTTCTTCGCCTTCTCTTGTCATGAAGATCTGGTGGTAGCCGGAGTAGGCGCCGAGGAATGACAACAGATCACACCCACCGTGGAGTCAACAATCTGTCGGCGCGCCGCAACGGAAGGGGTCCTTAGGGCAAGCCTTATTGATATCTGTAGTCAATACACGCTCCACTTCCCATTTGCCTTGCGACTACGATCGGATTGGCCAACCACGCTGGATGGAGCACCTCTTACCAAACCCGCTGCTTCCAGCTTCCGGATCTCTTCGTGATGAACTCTTGTCGTTCCAAAGCTTGCTTTCGACCTTCGCTTGACGGGCTGCGCATGAGGGCAGACATGCAAGGTGGTGCTCAATCACCTCCACAGGAACACCGGGATGTCGGAAGCTTGCCATGCAAACACATCGAATTCGCTGCAGGAAGGTGACGAAGCTGTCTTCCTATTTGTCGTCAAGGGTGGAGCTTATGGTAAAAGCCCCTCCGTGCCGCCCTCATTGATGTAAACCTTTTGGTTCCCGCGGTATGGCCCTGGGCTTTTGTTTCGCCGGTGGAGCTCTCTCGCACGTCCTCGACGACAGCGCTACACCAAGAGGTGCGCTTGCGGAGTGGGTGTCCGAGGTCTCACCGTCTTCTTCTTCTTACCTCCCGGTCCCAAATGCGGCGGGAGCAAGTGCTCTAGTGGCGGAGCTGCCGCAATCGCTTGTTGGTATAATTGGTCAGCGCAAATCAGCGATCTTTCTTATCGGAGGGGATGGTGATGATCGCCACAGGTCCCGCATCTTCGTGGTGTTGTAGGCGTAGTGTGATGCCACCATGAACTTCGCCAATACCGGGCGCCAAGGATCCCGCTAGGGCAAGGGATCTTGGCAACATCAAACACGATCCTCTCCGGCCCTGTAGTTCAGGTTGCTTCCAAAAGTCACGGCAGCGTGACCTTTCCTTGGGTTGGCTTCTTCCGGGTTGACCCCAACGCGCCCGCCTCTTCGAGGTCTCCATCAGAATCTGCGGCTCGATCACGGCAAAGCGAGATCAAGTTCAGACCGGCCCCGCCATCGACTAGCATCTTTGTCACCTTGAGGTTGCGTATTGTTGGTGAAACCAACAATGGCAAGCACCCGACCGAAGTAGTGCGATCAGGGTGATCCTCAGTGTCAAAAATTATAGGAGTGCTGGACCACTTCAGCGGCCTTTGGGCATCAAACGACGGCTCTGCCGCTGTAATCTTTCGCGCCCACTGTTTAAGCCAACGGTGAGAAGTATGCAGCGAGGCGCCACCGTCGACGCACATGGCCTCTGTAGCTTTCTGAAACTCTTGGTCGCCGGATTCGTCGTCCTCTTCGTGATCGTCGTCTTCTGGCTTTCTTTCTTCTTCAAGGGTCACGAAGATGAAGGAGGGCCGGGCTAACTGCCAAAGCCGATTCTCACAACTGCGCCCCCTACCTGGCGCGCCAAAGATGTCGGTGTGAGAACGACACCTATGGGATCACAAGAATCCCTACTACGGTTGTGGGGCGCGGGGTCATGAGAAGAGCGGATCAAACAGATAGCACACGGTTTCTTTATCCAGGTTCGGGCTGCGAGGATGTAAAACCCTACTCTGCTTTGGTGGTTTGTTTATCTGTTCTTGAACTAGCAATGGGGCGTGAGGAGCTCCAAAGATTAATCCTCCTCCTGGTCGCCTTGGGCCTCCTTTTATAGGGAAAGGGTCGCCACAAGGGCACACGTGAGGTGGAAAGGTATGTTGATGCAGTTTATCCTCGCATACATGACAAGGCGCTTTTAATGCGCTTTGCTTAGGTGTCCTTGCTTTATCGGGGACGGGAGGGCCCTGTCTCGTCGTCTGCCGCCGCCCTTTCGTGTCGACATGCGCCTGGCCCAGCGGTGCTCAAGGTGCCATGTAGGCGCAGCGCAGCCGAGGTGGCGCAATGGTGGGTCTCCACGAAGATCCGCTTGCCGCCACGCAGGTGCCTGCCCAACTGGTTGGGTCGGGAGCTGCATGCGAACGGTGGTGGAGGTTTGATTGGCGTGGGCATGATGGTGGCCCAAAGGGTGTTCTTGGTGAGGGCCTCGCCGTAGCCCCGGCAAGGGTCTTGCCGGGGCCCCGGCAAGGGTCTTGTCGTGGCGCCTGCTGTCATCCCCGGCAAGGCTCTTGCCGGGGGCCTTGTGGTCCTCCTTGGCTGGGATCCCGCCAAGGGTCATCATATTCTATAGTGTGTATCTAATCTTGAATGTCTTCACAAAGATCTGCATGCCACCACGGGGATGTCTCCCGAATCCTTGCCCCATGGGGGCAGTGGACTCAAGGGTGATTCGCTCCGCAGTGTGGGACGAGCTGCCACGGCAAGGGTCTTGCTGGTTTGCTAAACCGCCCCCGGCAAGGGTCTTGCGGGGAGTCCGCTTCGTCCCCTTTGCTCTTGTGGTCTTGGTCTTGGCGCCATTCTGCTCCTTCGAGCTTTGGCCTTACCTTGGTTCACCTCCCTTGCCTTGCTCAAGGCAAGGGTGCTCATGGCTCAGATCGCCTGCACGAGCTATAGGGATACAAAAAGTGTACCCCTCTTTTTGTACACCGACAGTCGCTCTCTCACTATTCTCTCCACGATGGGTTGCTTGCTTGTCCGCGATCACTTGGCTTGGAGACATAGGTCGTAGTACATACTCCTTTCCTTTTATCTTGAAACTATAGTGGTTTGTACGCCCGTTGTGGATGACACCTCGGTCAAATTGCATGGCTGTCCAAGAAGGAGGTGGCAAACGGTCATCAGAAGGACATCACACTCCAAGGTGTCTTCGTAAGCTCCGATCTTGAAAGAAACTTGTACTCTATGCTCGAATTGGATGGTTCTGGTGTCGCTTAGCCATTGAACTTGTAGGGGTGCGGGTGCTTCATCTTAACCAATTGAAGCTTGGAGCATAGTTCTTCACTTGCTAAGTTATGGCAACTCCCTCCATCGATGATGACCTTGAAGGACCGTCCATTGATGCCGGCCTTGGTGTGGAAGATATGGCATCTTTGGTCTTCGTCTTGTTGATGTTGAAGAGTCAAGACCTTGGAAACAACAAGAGCGGGGCTTGAATCTTTGTCACAAAAGATTTGATCATCTTCATCTTCGTTGTTCACTTGCCGGTGCATGGCCACTTGCTCAAGGGCTTCCATTTCTCCTTCACTCCTTGAGTCATAGGTTCCGTCGTCGTTGAGGATCATGGTGCGCTTGTTTTTGCACTCGAAGGACTTGTGGCCTCGGCTGCCGCATGTGAAGCATTTGAAGGAACTTGTCTTGATGGTCTCATCGGTTGGGGTAGATGTTGATGAAGCTTTCGGCTTGAAGTTGCTTGTAGTAGGAGGACGACTTGAGCTTGTCGAAGTTTTCTTGTAACTTGACTTGTCGCCGTTGCTTGTAGATGGTTTGGTTGAGGTAGGAGGTGTTGGAGTCGTTGAAGCTTGATTGTTGGAGGAGCCGTAGGACTTGGATGAGTACTTGGCGTACTTGAAGTCATCTTGCACTTGACGTTGCGCCTTTGTAGCTTGATGCACTGATAACCCACAAGTATAGGGGATCGCAACAGTTTTCGAGGGTAGAGTATTCAACCCAAATTTATTGATTCGACACAAGGGGAGCCAAAGAATATTCTCAAGTATTAGCAGCTGAGTTGTCAATTCAACCACACATGGAAACTTAATGGTAGAGTATTCAACCCAAATTTATTGATTCGACACAAGGGGAGCCAAAGAATATTCTCAAGTATTAGCAGCTGAGTTGTCAATTCAACCACACATGGAAACTTAATATTTGCAGCAAAGTGTTTAGTAGCAAAGTAATATGATAGTGGTGGTAATGGTAACAAAAGTAAAGACAGCAAAAGTAATGTTTTTGGTATTTTTGTAATGATTGTAACAGTAGCAATGGAAAAGTAAATAAGCGTAAAACAATATATGGAAAACTCGTAGGCACCGGATCAGTGATGGATAATTATGCCGATGCGGTTCGTCATGTAACAAATCATAACATAGGGTGACACGTAACTAGCTCCAGCTCATCAATATAATGTAGGCATGTATTCCGTAAATAGTCATACGTGCTTATGGAAAAGAACTTGCATGACATCTTTTTCCTACCCTCCGTGGCAGCGGGTCCTATTGGAAACTAAGGGATATTAAGGCCCTTTTAATAGAGAACCGGAACAAAGCATTAGCACATAGTGAATACATGAACTCCTCAAACTATGGTCATCACCAGGAGTGGTCCCGATTATTGTCACTTCGGGGTTGCCGGATCATAACACATAGTAGGTGACTATAGACGGACGTGGAGTTTGTAGTCACGAGCTCAGATGCTCTCTTTATCTGGGCCGCTGTTGGGCGTGTTTGGATATGTGCTATAAAGAATTCTGGCACAATACGGGCTACCAGTAAAGAGGTAAATATGTGGCGTACGTATGGGCATGTGGGCCAGGAAAACGGCCGCTGCGCGACGGACGTGGTGAGAATCGTTATGGCCGTCCGCGTACCGTTCCTGATCCGTGGTCCAAGTCTGTTTCGTTGAAAGAGGACCGCGGAACAGGATTTGGACTTTCCCTCCCGACGGGGCAGTTTGATAAGGAGGGTGGCCGGTTGGGGAGAAGAAGGCGACAACATCGGCGATGGGTTTCCATTGCAATCCATCCGAAGGTAACGCACCATTGGTACCTAATTTTCAGCTAGATTCATTTATGCTTGCCTATGGTTCCATTTTAACTTGGATTTTGCTGCGTGCTCATACCCACCAGATTCCCCTTGATTGAGGAGGTGGGCGAGAGCATAAGCATAATCCCCATCGATATGCCGATGAGCGAGGTCATTGCGACGGAGCAAGGTACAGTGTTGGTCAAATCTGTGCCCAATATATTGAGAGGGGGGGACCAGAGACGTGAGAGCTGACCGGAAAGATGAACCTTCGACCATCTGGGTGGACTAAAAGGTTCGTTCCTCGTTTGCAGATTTTGTTTTGTTTTGTGAGACATTATATGAAATCGTGGTATGCTTGTCTGATTAATTGGACAGTGCAGCCATTTAGGATGAGTACATCCGCATGAGCATGGTACCCTGTGAGGTTGTTTTCTTTCGTTTCACAAATGAGATATCTAGTACTCTGTGAGTAGTTCGTAAAACAAATAGCAGGCTGACATGCCATGTGGCCTGTTGTCACAAATTTCTTCAGTTAAGCCATTTGCTGACTAGTACAGACACATAATGCTGGTGAGGTTGTGAATTCTGATATAAATATGATGTACTGATTATGTAGGCAACAACAACAATAACAAAGCCTTTGCTGATTATGTAGGCAATCAAATAAAATTCTGATGACTGTTTGCACAGATGGCAGTAAATTGATGTTGCACAGCCGAGTATATGAATTTCAGAAAATAGATCAGTATAACTGTAAAATTGCCTACTAGATTAAAATACTAATGTAAGAAAAAGTGCAGTACAATACTGAGATTAGATTTTAAATCAAGGAATTTAAATGTACATGCAAAGAGCAAGTATTTCAGGATAGGATAGGAGCGGTGACACCGAGCAGGACCCCTTGCTCGTCACGTGTTACTGCTTTTGAGGGGTTTTGCTGCGAACCCCATAGGTAATGTCATTGTTTCATCACTGGGTACAAGTTTCGACTCGCTGGGAGAGGCCTACGATTTCTACAACATGCATTCTTGGGAGGAAAGGATTTGGAATAAGATATAGGAAGACCAGGCTGAATGTTCAAAGAACGAAATGTATGCAAGAAATTGTTCGTGGCTGTTCTGTAAGTTAAGGAGTAGTTCCAATACAGTTGTGTTTGGCTTTATTTATTTGAGTAGTTGTAGAAAAATCTGATGTTTTGCAGCACCGGTGCAGGGTGAAGCTGGGGTATATAACACGAGGTCTTGTCGGTGCAAGTGTCCTGCGCTTTTAAGACTGCTTGGTTGGTAGATCACCGAACATAGAGAGCATCACAACCACTCGTTGTCCCCCAATTTTGGCGAGACAATACACTGGGCATCGCACAATTATATTGAAGCAGCAAAGGCAGAACAATGTGAACCTTGCGAGAGTGTACATCATTATAGGGAGCTTTTTTGGATCAATGGAGAACGTACCAAGTCCAAGCAGATAGAGACGGCAGAATTAAAACTTAATGTGGGTGAACGGAAGCAGCACACTACAGTTTATTTTTTTCCAAGGATCTAGCAACATTCGGCAAAACCTGTCATGCAAATCGGTATGACACGCCATTTGGGCTTTTTAGGGGTTAACAAGCATTTTTAGAGCATGATCCTAGCTGGTGTGTTGGTTTGAGATTGAGATTGTAGAAAATTTGAGTGAGTTTCCTTTGGATTTCTGTGGATAATGGGAGGTGTGGTACTGAGGACAATCATGAGAGTTGCACCCCGTATTCTTGCCTTTCATAAATTAGACATTTGGGAATATGAATAATCAACCATGCCTTGCTCCGCGCTTGCAGATCAGAATCGGGCGATGGAGCTGGCCATTAAGAGTATCATGCTAAGCACAACATATCGCTGGTTTAAGTGGCATATGCCGAAGAAAGCGAAGGAGACACTAGGGCCATTGTACACACGAGTGAATTCAGAAGAAGTTGCGCAAAAGCTGTGAACCACATGCGCAGATGAATTCGAGGAAGGGTGATGTCTGCTGCTGGAGAAATACAAATGACTCAGCTATTTGAGATTAGGCGGGCGAAGCCGTATTTTAATACATGGCTCAACTGTTTGAGATTAGGCACAAGTGGGTGAAGCCATATTTCCAGGGTGTGTGTGTGCTAAGATGATAAGTCCATATGGTACACCAGAAATTTGTATTACTGTCAAAACATGGTGTAGTAAAAATACTGCCATCATGGATTTTTCTTTGAAGCAAAGTCAGGAGGGGAGGCCCCTACCTGTTTTCTTTTCATTTCATAGAACACATCAAGCCAAAGGAAGGCATACAGAACACTCTTACACATGCGGAAAGAGGGAAGAATAAGAGAACAAACAGAGAGGGAGATTGAATGGAGACAAAGAAGAAACATGTTCAGCCGAGCATTTGGCCCTGTGAGACGGGAGCCTCACAATCTCAGAACATTGTCTTGCCACAGTCAAAGGGGGGATTGAGATGTTGTCAAAAAGTTTGTGATTTTGGCGAGCCAAATCATCCAAAGGATAGCAACAGCCACCATTTCACACTATCTCTGCCTCCTTTCTCAAAACTGCTTCTGAATGTTGGAGAATAAAGTCACCCAGATCTTCAGCTTCAGCAGCCTGGATGCCAAGAATATTTAGAATGTTCAACACGGATCTGACCTTAGCCAGATCCTTGATTAACAACCATACACCTCCTCTTCTACAATCATCATTGAAATATTTGGTCTCAAGGCATGGGATGACAGGGCTGGAAATTTGAAACAAAGAGGGCAATTGGTCGTCCATTTACTTTTCCAGAAGGAAGTGGATTCGCCATTACCAACCAGTACACAGGTGACCTCACTGTACCCTTGTATGAGACCACTGATATGAGACCAAGTTTTAGTTGCACACATAATTTTGTTCGCCCACATCCTTCCCACTGAAATAAGCAGCCATAACCCATCTTGACACATTTATTCTGTCCAATTGCAGAGTCCCCTCATGGAATTGCTCAAAGAAAGCCATAGTGTCGTTTCTCATATAACCTGCCAAAAGTCTTGATAGAAAGCAGAAGAAAAAACATTCGGTCCGGGCTCTTATCACTTGGAATTCCCTTGATCGCTGCCAAGATTCTTGTGGCGTGAAAGGTACCGTAAATCTGGACAGATCAAACCAAAGGGTGTACAACTTCTCCAGTCAATGTCCGATGATGAGGTCGTCTGACTTCCCATAAGATCTCTGTAAAAAGCAGTCAAAATATTTTGTTTCGCATCAGGAGAGTAATTCGGCACACCATCCACCTCAACAGATTTTATATTGTTTTTCCTCAGACAGGTTGAAGCTCTAGAATGTTATAATCTTGCATCTTCATCTCCCACCAATTATTAGAATGGATATTGTCCTACGTTTTCTGTTTAACCATGTTCCTGAAAAAGGATTCAAGCATGGCTAACTGTCGATCCTCCTCAATCCAGTCCAGAAGGTTCAGCCTAAATTGCAGCATTCAAGGTAGACTTTGTCAGGTTTCAAGCTCTTTTCCACTTGGATAAAATACTTCTCATTCTTTTTAGTTTGGCAGCAACCGTCGCTTATGCATCAGATTAATTGACCTGAGAGTCCCAAGTAGCAGCAATCAATTTTTTTAAAAATTACATAATAATTAAAACGAGATGATTACAACGACCACATGACAGATGACACATAACCATGGTTGCCACAAAAGGGACAGTGGGGAAATACCAAAATACAGACCATCCATTACTTGCTTTTTTAATACTACATGATGGATAACTGACCAGGACACTCATGACTACACATACTAATAGATATCCATCTGTGGGGTCAACATGAATAAAACACCGGACATCGGCCGCCAGCTAGAAGATTCATGAACACGGCGGTGTACAACTCGGGGGATCTGAATCCACACAGGCCAGCCTGGGGTGCAAGAACGGTGGGCGAGGTGAGAATGGGAACCGAGATTGAACTAAAAAAATTCTGGGGTAGTGGGATCTTACATCTTTCTTGACGCACCTGTAGAACAGGGAGCCGCCCCAATCGGGACAAGGCATCAGAGGCATTACGTCGCCGGCGGCAGAGGACGATGAGGAGGCAGTCATGAGGTGAATCAACTGGTGGCACTGGGGATTGATCGTGAAAGGGGAACAGATGTGGGCGGCGGCGTGCGTCAGTAGATGGACGCCGTTGGTGCTAGATGAAGTGGAGCCATGGCCCAGATCGTAAGTGCCCGTCAGTGCGGGCGGAGCTTTAACGGGGGCCTGTCACATTTATGAGCCGACAATGGTGGGCCTGTGTGCAGCGTATATGGGGAATACGGAGCCCTATACAGCGTCATATACAATGGGGGATGCGAATCTAGATGGCATCGTGTGAAGGAGATAAAGAGCACATATGAGCTCGAGCTCAGATATGCACTTTCGACTATAGACTTGCAAGATAGGATCAAGAACACACATATATTCATGAAAACATAATAGGTTCAGATCTGAAATCATGGCACTCGGGCCCTAGTGACAAGCATTAAGCATAGCAAAGTCATAGCAACATCAATCTCGTAACATAGTGGATACTAGGATCAAACCCTAACAAAACTAACTCGATTACATGATAAATCTCATCCAACCCATCACCGCCCAGCAAGCCTACGATGCAATTACTCACGCACGGCGGTGAGCATCATGAAATTGGTGATGGAGGATGGTTGATGATGACGATGGCGATGAATCCCTCTCCGCGCCTCGAACGGACTCCAGATCAGCCTCCCGAGAGATTAGGCTTGGCGGCGTCTCCATCGTAAAACGCGATGAAACTTTCTCTGATTTTTCTCTCCCGAGAGCCAATATATGGAGTTGGAGTTGGCGCCGGAGGGCCACCAGGGGCCCACGAGGTAGGGCGGCGCCCTGGGGGCACCCCCACCTCGTGGACAGGGTGTGGGCCCCTGGTCTTCATCTTTACAGGATTTTTATTATTTATTCTAAGATATTCCGTGGAGTTTCGTGTCATTCCGAGAACTTTTGTTTTCTCGCATAAAAACAACACCATGGCAATTCTCACAAAACAGCGTCATCCGGTTAGTTCCATTCAAATCATATGTTAGAGTCCAAAACAAGGGCAAAAGTGTTTGGAAAAGTAGATACGACGGAGACGATCAACTCCCCAAGCTTAAACCCTTGCTTGTCCTCAAGCAATTCAGTTGATGACCGAAAGAGAAAAGAAAAACTTTACAAACTCTGCTTGCTCTTGTTGTTGTAAACATGAAAAGCCAGATTCAAGTTTCAGCAATTATTATGAACTAACCATACTCACAATAACACGAGGTCTCATAATTACTCATATCAATAATATAATCAGCTAGCGAGCCATAATAATAAAACTCGGATGACAACACTTTCTTAAAATAATCATAACATGATATAACAAAATGGTATCTCGCTAGCCCTTTCTGAGACCGCAAAACATAAATGCAGAGCACCTTTAAAGATCAAGGACTGACTAAACATTGTAATTCATGGTAAAAGAGATCCAACAAGTCATACCCAACATAAACAAATTATAATGAATGCAAACGACAAAAGTGTTTCTAGCGGTGCTTTTTAATAAGAAGGGTGATGACTCTACATAAAAGCAAATAGATAGGCCCTTCGCAGAGGGAAGCAGGATTTGTAGAGGTGCCGAGCTCGATTTTGAAATAGAGATAAATTATATTTTGAGCGCATACTTTCACCGTCAACGCAACAACTATGAGATGGCTGTATCTTCCATACTACATGCATTACAGTGAAGTTCCCAAACAGAATGGTAAAGGTTTATACTCCCCTCCTCCACAAGCATCAATCCATGGCTTGCTCGAAACAACGAAAGTGCCTCCAACATTCAACGGGTCCCAAGGGGAGTTTTGTTTAATTATTTTGATTTGCTTTGATCTTTTGGATCATGGGACAGGCATCCTTACCATCGCCCTTTCTCATGAATGAGGAGCGAGTCCACTCCTCTTGAGAATAACCCACCTATCATGGAAGATATAGGCAGCCCTAGTTGCACATGAGCTGCTCGAGCATACAAAACAGAATTTTATTTGAAGGTTTGGAGTTTGGCACATACAAATTTACTTGGAACGGCAGGTAGATACCGCATATAGGAAGGTATAGTGGACTCATATGGAACAACTTTGGGGTTTAAGGAGTTTGATGCACAAGCAGTATTCCCGCAGTAGTATGTGAAGGCTAGCAAAAGACTGGAAGCTAATTAACTGAGAGAGCGACAACAATGTAAACATGTATTAAAATTAATTTACACCGAATATAAGCATGAGTAGGATATAATCCACCATGAACATAAATATCATGAAGGCTATGTTGATTTGATTCAACTACATGCGTGAACATGTGCCAAGTCGAGTCACTCAATTCATTCAAAGGAGGATACCATCCCATCATACCATATCATAATCATTCTAATAGCATGTTGGCACGCAAGGTAAACCATTATAACTCATAGCTAATCAAGCATGTCACAAGCAACTATAATCTCTAAATGTCATTGCAAATATGTTTACTTCATAATAGCTGAATCAGGAACGATGAATCATCATATTTACAAAAACAAGAGAGGTCGAGTTCATACCAGCTTTTCTCATCCCAATAAGTACATCATATATCATCATTATTTCTTTTCACTTGCACGACCGAACGGTGTGTATAATAATAAGAGTGCACGTGCATTGGACTAAGCTGGAATCTGCAAGCATTCAACTCAAGAGAGAAGACAAGTAATATGGGCTCTAAGTTAAATAAACAATCATGCATATAAGGGCCACTAAACATTTTCAATATGGTCTTCGACCCCAAAGAAAAGAAAAGAAATAAACACTATTTACATGGGAAAGCTCTCAACAAGTAAAAGAAGAACGGGAAATATTTTTGGGTTTTTATTTTAATTTGTACTACAAGCAAAGAAGTAGGCTAACTAATTTTTTTTCTTAAGGTTTATTAAACACACAAGAAGAAAGCAGGAAAAGAAAATTTAAACTAACATGGATATTACAAAGAAAGAGTATGAGCACCGACATCTAGCAATGAGTGTGTGTGAACATGAATGTAATGTCGGTGGAAATACGTATTCCCCAAGCTTAGGCTTTTGGCCTGTTGGTCTATTGCCGTGGATAGCTCGGCCGATACCCATAGGTGTAGTGGGGTCATACTGCGGACGCAGAATAGTTGGGATCATAATGTGATGAAGAGGACTCGATTGCCATCGGCTCAGCAACCGCCTCAGATCCCAAGAATAAATGTACATTCGTGGAGGCTCATCTTGTGGCTCCGGTTCCGGGCTGGTGCAGGATTCCGATAGGCTTGAACAGCCGCCACGGAACAATGTAAGGACCTGAGACAAGTTAAACAAAGAGGGAGCAGGCAAAGTAATAGTCTCAGGGTGATGTTTATCAAAGTACGATTTATATTTAAGCTCCCCTTCGCAACTCTTAACAAGAAAATCATGCGCTAGCATACTCTTATAATCTAAATAAGCACGGGGCAACGCTGTTTCTTCTTTCTCCTCATGCCTAGTAAGTATCTCAAAATATTCAGCTAGGTGTGAAGCGTAAATGCCTCCAAAGATGGGGCCCTTAGTACGGTTCATACTTAACCGCTCTAGCAACAATTCCACCCATACTAACAGAGTTATTATGTATAAACCATGGAACAAAATGATAATATCAGAATGCTAAGGTTTCCACAGCCTCATGACCAATCAAACAACGACTAGCAAATAAGGCAAAGTAACGTAAAACAGGAAAATGTATGCTAGTGATTCTTGCATCGTAAACCTTCCTGGTTTCTTCCACAAGGATAGTGTTAATAAAAGCTTCCACTTCATAATGGTGTGGTTCATCTAAGGTGCCTCAAAAGGTATTTTGCAAACCTCGCAAAATTCAGCTAATGTCATCTCCTTAACAATGTCATATAAATGGAACTCTACCGTTGGAGGTGATTTCTTAGGGAAAAGTAGAAGTTCTGCACAAAAGTATTTGTGAGTAAGAGATACCGATGACGTTGGTCGGGAGGAAGTTGGTGAGGCCGGCGCTCAATCAATAGATAGAAATCCTCATAAATCCTGCCTCCTCAAGAAGTCATCGGAAGGCCATTCACACGGCCGAACCTCCGTGATACGAGGCAAATTAAATTTGACTTCGTTCTTCTTCCTTTGTTTCTCCTTAGAGCTTCGCTCGACGAGCCCCTCAAAAGTCTCTTCATTATTTCTAAAATAATCTGAAATTTTTAGTAACTTCAAACAAAAGTGAACCAACTTCAATAAAACTGATAGCAACTACTCATACAAGTGCCTAGAGCATATATCAATCATTAGAACTACTTGGAACCATATAAATTTGACATGCAAGCTCAAGAACATGGTCACCTATGAAGCACAAATTTGCAATGAATAGAGCACTAAAACAAAAACTAATTGGACCAATGGAGGAGTCACATACCAAGGAACAATCTCCCCAAGCAGTTTTGCGAGAGGTGCTTTGAGCAAGGAGATTGAAAATCGCAGCAAAAGTTGCTGGAACACGAGCTTGATTTGGTTTTTCGTGTTTGTGTGAGACAGAGGAAGAAGATGGGTGCAGGGATAAGTGGAGGAGGGCCACCATGGACCCACGAGGCAGGGGGCGCGCCCAGGGGGGTAGGGCACGCCCTCCACCCTCGTGGCCAGGTGGCAGCTCCCCCCGCAGTAATTTTTGCACAGTAAATCCTCAAATATTCCCGAAAAAATCATATTAAATTGGCATGGCATTCTGAGGACTTTTATTTTCGGGGTATTTTTATATTGCACGGATAAATCAGGAAACAGACAGAAAAATACTATTTTACTTTTTTTTTCTAAATAACAGAGAATATAAAGAGGGTACAAAAGGTTGTGCTTCTAGTTTCATCCATCTCATGCTCATCGAAAAGAATCCACTAACAAGGTTGATCAAGTCTTGTTAACAAACTCATTCCGATAATCATGGAACCGGAGAAATTTCGAATAACACTATGTTACCTCAACGGGGATATGGACATCCCCAATAATAAGTATATCATATTTCTTCTTGACAGTAGGGAGAGGAAATTCAAAACCTCTAAATATAATCAATGGAATTTTTCCAATAGAGTTGATACTATGAACTTGAGGTTGTTTCCTCGAAAGTGTACCGTATGCTCATTACCATTAACATGAAAAGTGACATTGCCTTTGTTGCAATCAATAACAGCCCCTGCAGTGTTAAGGAAAGGTCTTCCAAGAATAATAGACATACTATCATCCTCGAATATCAAGAATAACAAAGTCCGTTAAAATAGTACCGCTTGCAACCACAACAGCACATCCTCACAAATATCGACAGTACAGTAGCTTGATTTATCAGCCATTTGCAAAGATATTTCAGAGGTGTCAACTTATTCAAGTCAAGTCTACGACATAAAGAGAGAGGCATAACACTAACACCGGCTCCAAGATCACATAAAGCAGTTTTAACATAATTTCTTTTAATGGAGCATGGTATAGTAGGTCCTCCTGGATCTCCAAGTTTCTTTGGTATTCCACCCTTAAAAGTATAATTAGCAAGCATGGTGGAAATTTCAGCTTCCGGTATCTTTCTCTTATTTGTAACAATATCTTTTATATATTTAGCATAAGGATTCATTTTGAGCATATCAGTCAATCGCATACGCAAAAAGATTGTCGGTGTACTAGAGTAGGGGTACTCTAGTATCCCCAACTCGTGCACGGGCAGTTGCAAACTCTGTGGCGTGGCTGGCCCGGTGACCGCCATGTCCTCCGCTGCTCCTTTGGAGCCATTCAAGAACAAAGTACTCAAGGCCCCTGCAAGAGGAGCTTGCCGGAAGGCCACTCAAGGTACGAAGGAAACAAGGCCCCGCAAGAGGAGCTTGTCGGGAAGGCTTGGTGAGCGACAAGCCCCAAGCGCGACAGGATTCAGCCACGGCAAGGTACTTGCCGCGCAGCAACCTCTCTTCATCTTCGCCCAGCTCATCCGCCAACGTGTCGCCGGGGGCTACTCCAGCACGCGGTCAAAGGGCTGTGCAGCCAGCGGGAGCAGCGATAGGCGGCACGACAAGCCACCATCGTGGCAAACGGAGGTGCACTTGACGGTCCTCGTTATAATCGCTTAGGCGACGTGGATGGACATTTATGGATCTTGTCCCTTGCCGCCGAGTTAGGTATAGATCATCTGACACTGCATAAAGCGTGTACCAACCACTGTTTTTCCATTTGTACCTCATCTACTTGCCAATTGTGGTGACCCCTTGAGCCTATAAAAGGAGGCCCATGTGCAACGAGAAAGGGTTCGCCCGTGGAGTTCATTCACTCATTCGAGACCACACTCACTCAGGCTAGGTTTTGTAGCTCCCATTGCTCCCTAGCAAGAACACAAATAATCAACCAAGCAGCAGAGGAGTATTATCTCCGGAGAGCTCCGGCTGGGTAAATCTGCTCGTGTGCATCGCCGATCTGCTCTTTTCGCACTCTCCGCCCTCCGAACCACAAGGGACCCGGTCCCATAGGTGTCCGTGGGTCACGATCAGCTTCCCGACATCTTTGGCGCGCAGTAGGGCGCCGAGGCTGTGTGAACTGATCTAGCGGTCACACGAGCGACTTCATCATCACCTTCATCAACATGGCGCCAAGAAGAAGTCTTCGCAGCAGCAGAGCCGTCGCGCTAAACCCACCACCACCGGAGCTAACGAGTGGTGGGGAAGACGCCGGGCGGAGGAACGGGCGCCGCCGAGAGCCCACGACGCCGCCAGGTCCAAGGACAAGGCGGCGCAAGCTTCAGCGTCCGAAAACGCACAGCGTCCGCCTCAGAGGCGCGGGACCGACAGCGCCATGATGCTCGCAGCACCATACACTCGCTGGATCAAGGCCAAGCCGGAGGATCCCGAGGCCTCGAGACCCGCATGCACGCCAAAGATGCCGGTACGAAGCGAGTACGGTCGCTTGGTGGATGCTGCTCCTCCTAACTTGGTTAGAGTCCGAGCACATCCTGCTCGCCCGCACGCCATTGCCACCCACCACCGCAGCGGAAGCCTTGGCGAGAGCTCAGCTACTTCTAGACTACCCTCCGACGGCCGACAAGGTCGACGAATGGAGGGCCACAATCCAGAGTCTCATCGGCTTCGCCAATGGAGACGTTCCGCGGCAACCAACTACGTCCTTGCCACGGCGAGACGACAAAGCACGAGCCGGTGGCGACGAGACCTGCGGGGGTGCCACCACCATGCACTCCCTTTCCCGAAGGCCAAGATCACCAGCCCTCGGATCCACCTCGACAAATGACTCCACCGCTGCCGTCCGGATCCACGAGCTCGCCGTGATCAACGCCAAGTTCTTAAGGAATGACAAGAAGAAGACGCCGAACCCGCATCGAAGCGCCAAGAGAAGCGCGCGTCAATCCGACCAGCGCCGGGCCCACTCGCCGATATGCATGCGCCTGGGGAACTAGGAGACTTGCCAGACGCTGTAGGTTGCCCTGCTGCTCACTCGTGAGCTGCGGCAAGTCCAAAGGGTCTGACAAGAAAAACTTCGCCGATGTGCGAGAAGTATGATGGCAGGACACATCCATCGGAGTTCTCAAGATCTACACCATTGCGGTGCAAGCTGCAGGGGACGAGACAACAAGATCCTCGCCAACTACTTCCCACTGGTGCTCAAGCCCAACGCCGATCTTGGCTCATGCACTTGCCGGACAGTTCCATATCTTCTGGGCAGATCTGTTACCAGTTTGTTGGCGCCTTCACAAAGCGCCAAAAGCCTCATGGCTGTGAGAGCGACCTTCACCTGCCGCCTGTAAGGAAGGAGAGTCCTCGCAAGTTCATCCAGAGATTCGGCCAGTGCATTACAACATCCCGATGTCCACCCCGCCAAGGTGATCAGCGTGTTCCATCGTAACGCAAGGAACCGCAGGATGAGGGAGGAGATTGCGATGTGCAAAGTAAAGGACGCCAGCGAGCTCTCACGCCTGGCCGACAAGTGTGCACGCCGAGGAAGGGAGGAGGCTCCTAGAGAGAATGTTGAAGCAGGATCTCGACAAGGAGGAGACCGCCTGGCAAGGAAGAGCCAAGCGACGGAACAATGAAAAGAAGAAGAACAAAGAGGTACTAGTTGTCGAGCAGTCCGTCAATCGGAGGTGGCGCCTGCAAGGCTAAGGCTGGTGGCTCGGCAAGGAGGTTGTCACCGACACCGACCGCCAAGCTGTGGCGGCCACCGACAAGCAGTGACAGCTCCAACAAGCAAGATCGCAAGATTCACCGCACCAAGGGCCACGACCTCTAGAGCTGCAAGAAAGTCGAGCAGCTTGTTGAATTGCGAAGGAAGAGTACGAGCGGTAGACAAGGAGAAAGCCTGTGAAGGTGCAGGGGCAGCTAGCAAGAAGAGACCCGGCCGGGAGGGCGCCAGGCAAGGCCAAGCAGCGGCAAGGAGATAGACCTCCCGCGGCCGCGATAAAGGACGAAGACGAAGATGATGATGAAGATATGGAGGATGATGAAGCTGATGAGCAGGAATTTCAAGGCAACAGAGGTTCTTCTGTTGATGGAGGTGCTTCTCCGCATACCTCGCACCGCCAACTCAAGCAAAGGATGCGAGAGGTTAATGCAGCAGAACCATCCGTGGAGTCGCAAAACCTCTCAAGTGGTCCAGACGCCCATCATCTTTGACATTGAGGACCACCCGATCGCATAATCGCGTCGGGTGCTTGCCGATGTTGGTCTCGCCAACTATCCGCAACCTCAAGGTCACCAAGATGTTGGTTGACGGCGGGCCGGTCTGAACCTCGATCTCCTCTGCAGACTCCGAAGCTTCAAATCCCGACAATGAGCTCAAGAGACCGCACTTTTCAAGGAATCAACCCAGAAGGAGCAAGCTGAAAGGGAAGATCACGCTGTCGGTAACATTTGGCAGCGAGCTCAACTTCGAACCGAGAGGGTCACATTTGATGTTGCCGATTTCCCATTACCCTACAATGGCATACTTGGTCATTCCAAAGACTTGCCAAGTTCATGGCAGCCTCTCATTATGCATACAATTTGCTCAAGATGCCCGACCCGATAAGCGCTATTTCTGTCCATGGCGACAAAAAGGATGCGCCATCTGCGCCGACAAGATTTACCGGATGCAGCAGCTGCATAAATAGCAAATCACTTGACGCTGAAGCTCCCGGGGAAGAAGAAGACCAAGTCCGCAAGAGCTCTAATGCCCACTCCGCAAGCGCACTCTTCGAGTGCTGCGCTACCGCCGAGGACGCACCATCGAGCTCCACCGCAAGTGCAAGAAGATGATGGCAGCTCCACCAAGACCAAGAAGGTGCCCGCCAAGGAGGACGACATCGGTGGTACCTTTCACCATCGCCCACTCTAGACCCTAAATAGGAAGGCGAAGCTCGTTGTTTTATCATGGGCGAATGTCGGCGTGTTTGCATGGCAACCATCCGACATCCCCGTGTTCCTGTGAAAGTAATTGAGCACCACCTAGCTGTCTGTCCTCACGCCGCCCGTCAAGCAAAAAGTCGAAGGTGCAAGGAGCGCCAAGAGTTCATTGCGTAAGAGATCAAGAAGTTGGAAGCAGCAGGCCTTGTCAGAGGAGTGCTCCATCCCACCTGGTTGGCCAGTCCGGTAGTTGTACGCAAGGCTAATGGGAAATGGAGACTTTGTATTGACTTCACAGATGTTAATAAAGCTTGTCCCAAAGACCCATTTCCCTTGCCACGTATCGACCAGATTGTTGACTCCACGGCTGGATGTGATTTTCTTTCATTTCTTGATGCATATTCAGGATATCATCGATCTTCATGGCGTAAGAGGATGAAGAGAAAACCGCATTCATTACACCATTTGGCACTTATCGCTTCATACGGATGCCTTTCGTTTGAAGAATGCTGGTTCAACGCTCGCAAGAGTGGTCCACGACGCTTTTGAGCCCCAAATGCATAGAAATGTAGAAGCCTACATGGATGACATAGTGGTCAAGAGCAAGGACAAAGCAACTCTGGTTCAAGATTTGATGAGACCTTTGCAAATCTGCGCAAGATCAACCTCAAGCTCAACCCCGAGAAGTGCGATTTGGAGTTCCTTCCGCAAGCTTCTCGGTTCTTTGTATCTCGAGGGGAATTGAAGCCAATCCCGACAAGATCAAGGCCATTGAGCAGATTGAAGCAATCAAGCGCCAAGGATGTAAGAAGGCTTGCCGGTTGCGTGGCTGCCCTCGCAGGTTTATTTCTAAGTCACTGAGCGCCTCGCCATTTTTCAAGATTTTGAAAAGGCAGGTCCAATGAAATGGACTCTCGGCGGAGGCTGCGCCGCAGGACTTGAAGAGGTACTCTGTCCTCCACTCCAATACTTGTCGCACCTAAGCCACAAGAGAAGTTGTTGCTATATATAGCGGCAACCAATCAAGTGGTTAGTGCTGCGTTAGTAGCGGAGAGGGAGGCGGATGATGAGCCGGCAACCGAAGCAGATGCATCCAACGACAAGTGGGGCTTCGCCACAAGCTCGTCCCGATAAGGATGGATCTACGCAGGATTGCGAGAAGATTCGAAAAGGATGGTGCAGCGCCTACCATTTTGTCGGCCTCTTCGCAGGGGCTAGATCAAGGTACTCAAGCGTAAACTGCTTTTGGCCTCCTCATGGCCTCGAAAGCTGCGCCATTACTTCCAAGCACATGAGATAACAGTTGTCACTCTTTCCGTCAAGAGGATATTGCAAAACCCGTAAGCAACAGTGCAGGATTGTCGAGTGGGCACTGAACTGCCAAGCTTTGGCCTCAAGTTTGAAAGCACTTCAACTATCCAAAGCAGAGCATTGGCAGAATTCATAGCAGAGTGGACGCCAACACAAGATGAAGAAATTCGAGACGAGCATCCCGCAAGGAAGCAAGTAAAGAGTGGCTGATGTACTTTGATGGTGCCTTCTCGCTGCAAGGCGCCGTGCCGGGCGTGCTGCTTATCGCACCCACCGGAGAGCACCTCAAGTACATAGTCCAGATGCACTTTCCCAAGGAGCAAGCGACAAACAATACCGCAGAGTATGAAGGCTTGCTTGCCGGTCTCGTGATCGCAGTAGACCTTGGGATCAAGAAGCTCATTGTCGGGGACTCGCAACTTGTCGTCCGCCAAGTAAACAAAGATTATCGAGCCCGCTGATGGAAGCCTATGTTGATGAAGTGAGAAAGCTAGAAGAACACTTTGAAGGCCTGCAAATGGAACATGTTCCGAGAGCTCGTAATGATATTGCCGATGGCTCACAAAGTGTGCTGCACTCAAATTACCTGTGGAACCAGGGATTTTGTGCTCAAGCTGACTCAACCAACCGTAATGCCATCAACCGGACAGAGCAAGAAGAGGAAGTTGGTTTCGGTGACTACTTTCCGCAGAGCTCCCCGGCCGCCGCCAAGAAGGTCCCTAAAATCAACGCAGATATCGCCGAGGAGCAGTCTGTCCGACAAGCCCTAGGGTTTGCTTCATGAAGCAGACGCCCCGACAAGTTTTGTTCGCAAGCTTGCCGGGATCATCAAGCTCCGCCGAGCCGCTGGTTCTTGCCAGAGAAGCCGATGTTCCGCAGCAAGCAGATGTGCCTTTAGTCCTTGTTGTCGAGCCGCAGCTCCAAAGATGGGCACAACAGATCGCCCATTTCCTTCAGACAGAGAACTTCCCAAGAGCAAGAAGAAGCGGAAAAGTAGCCCGACAAATAAGTATGTACCAGCTTTGTTGACAACATCTTGCATGTAAGAAGACTCAACGGTGTGAAATTGAAGTGTATTTGCCGAAGATGGACAGAGGCTGTTGGCGAGATACATGGAGGCATATGTGGTCACCACATTGGCGAAGAGCACTTGCCGCAAAGCTTTCCGGAAGGTTTCTTCTCGCCGAAGCCTCCAGATGCAACCGCACAAGTAACCAAGTGTGAAGCGTGCGGTTCCATTCCAAGCAGATACACCAGCCAGCTCAAGCTCTCCGACAATCCCTTTATCCTCGCCCTTTCGGTCTGGGGTTCGACATCTCGCCCTTCCCCGAAAGTAGTCGGGGCTTTGAGTACTTGTACGTCGCAATCGACAAGTTCACAAAGTGGCCGGAAGTGGAAGCAAGGAGGAAGGTGACAAGACAACAAGAGTCAAGTTCTTCAGTCAATTGTTTGCCGCTTTGGGATACCTAATCGGATCATCACCGACAACGGCACACGCTTCACGAAGTCGCACCTTCATGCAATACGCCCAAGATCTTGGCGCCAAGGTTCTGCTTTGCTTCGTTGCTCATCCAAGGAGCAACGGTCAAGGTAGAGGGCAATGTGAAGTGCTGCGAGGACTCAAGACCGAACTTTCGACAGGCTGCACAAGTGCGGAAGAAACCGGATTGAGGAGCTGCCGGTGGTTCTTTGGTCGATCAGACGACACCAAATCGAGCCACCGCCGACACCTTTTGCTCTAGTCTATGGAGCGTAAGCAGCTTCTCCCACGGAACTCAGATACGACGCCGAGTGCTCGCTATGATGAGTTGAGCAAGAGCAGCCGCGATAAGATGACGCTACCGCTTCCTTGAGGAGGATCGCCTTCAGTGCTTGCACGAGCTGCTCGTTATCAGCAAGCTTTTGCGCCGCTACCATAGCCGCAGTTAACGCCAAAGCTTCGAGGAAGGCGACTTTGTTCTTCGCGCCTTCAATCCGCCAAGAATTCCAAAAGTTGACGCCAAGTGGGAAGGCCCTTATCGGGTGAAATGAGTCACTAGGCTCGGCGCTGTCCGCTTTGAGACCAAGATGGCGCCCGTGAGCAACTCCTCGAATATAGAGCATCTTCGTAAGTTTTACCTATAGAGCGGCTGTTTAACCTGTTCCGAACCACCCTTTTGTACAAGTCTTGCCACAGCTTGCATGTAATCCTTTGTACAAAGCCGGCGCAGACTGCAGCATCAAGAAGCTCATGTGTTGCGCATAACTTGTCAATACATGCTTCAATAATCTTATATGCATGTGTTACCTAACATTTTGTGCAGCATCAACACCGGTAAGCAACGAGCCACTAGGCTCCATAACTTTATTTTCTTCTTCTTCTCAAAAGAATGGAAGGCCCTTCGCCCACAAGTTAACCGGGGAGGAGAAGATAATGGTGTGGGCCGCCAAGTGTCGCCGAGGAAGTATCGCTTTGCCGGAAGCAAACGATGTAAAAGCTAAGTTGCCAAAGTTTGATCAATCAGTTTTAAGTTTTAAGTTATCTTCCTCGAACGACAAGATTTTGTATGGAAAACCTGTGCGCTGAAGGAACCAACTCAAGGCTGGTTTGCGCCTTACTTTGTTTCGAGTCCGCCAACAACTTAAGTGAGCTGCAACTAGTCGCGACAAGGTTGTTTGTCGGAGGCGGCATCGCCAAGAGTTGCCGACGTTCAAGATTCGCCATGCAAAGATGCCCGCACGACAAGTTCCCTAAAAAGTGTAGGGTACAAACATACAAAAGAAGAAATCAAGTAGAGGAAATAACATTGCGATCGATTGCCTAAGATAGTGTATATTACAAAATAACTTGTCGCAGATCTAATGAATTGTTCTAAACATGGTCTCGCAGCGATAAAGGAAAGATAAAACTTGGCGCCTAGTCCACGCGGTCACCATCGAGCCTCTTGACTCGCCACCCTGTCCACGATGGTGCGATAAGGGCCTTGAGTGCTTCGACGCCGCAGCTGGCGGTAGGGACTTGAGGATCGCTGGCGGTTGACGCTCGATTGCGGAAGGCCACCTTCATCAAGACCTTCTTCAAGAGCCCCAAGACAGCACTTGGCGCGACTCGCCGGCCAGCTGCTTTGGGATCTCTTCCCGAGTCACCGGAGAGCCGCCAACACGCCTTGAAGAACAGGCTGAGCTTGGCGCTGGGTTGGAGATGCTCGCCGGTGGGTACCCGAGATCCACCATCCCCAGCCCATCAGCCTTTGTCGATGGCGGCGGGTTGTATTGACAAGACCTCGGTCCAGAGCATCACGCTTCTCCGAGGGTATTGTGGGCGTCAGGCGCCGCCAAAGAACTCCTCATTGGCCTTGATCTTCTCGAACAGGCCCGCTTCCCGCCTCCTTGGCGCCGGCCCAACGCCTCCGCTAAGGTGGTCAATTTCAGCCCAGATCCGCCTTTGAGTCCTTGGCGGCGCCGATCTCTTGATCTTCTCAGCGAGACGACCCGCAACTCACCAAGAGTGTAGGCGCCCTTCAAGGCCATGCTTCAGCTGGGTGACCTCTTCGCCACTCTTTCCGAGGGCGGCCTCCAGCTGCGCCACTCGCCTCTAATTCCTTCTGATGCGGCCTCATGCGGTCGCAAGCAGCCCTTTTGCCTCCTTGAGTGCTCCGCCACTGATTGATCAAGACGGCAAGATCTTCCTCGTAGCTGCCGAGGTTGATCTTCCGCTGCGCCACCACCTTCTGCGCTGGAGAGCTTTCACCGCTAGCCTTTTGCTGCCTCGACCTCGGCCTTCTCCAAGATGAAGGCCGCGCTTCGGAGAGTTGCTCCCGCTCGCTATGTCCCGAGAGTTTCTGTTGGCGCTACGGAGCTCTTCCACGCTTTCTCCATATCAGCTCCCGCCTCGCGACAAGCGCCTCCCTGATTCCAACTTGGCTTGGCGGGCGCGTAGAGCGACAACAGCCTCTTCAAGAGCTGCTCTTCCTCGAGACTCGCCACTCGCTGCTTTGGCGCACAACCAATGACAAATTTCAAAGAGAGGCGAGCAGCCTCGTCAAGGTCTCCTCGACCGGCGCCTGGAGCTCGACGCCCATGGAAGCTTGATGAAGACACCGCCGCCAGCCTTCGATAGGCGCCTGGCTGGGGCTCTTCGAGCTCGGTGCTGCATCGGTAGCGGAGGGATCGGCGGTCGGCGAGCGCCTGGCGCCCCGCTGCCTCAGGCCAAAGACAATCACTGACATCTCAGCCTCAAGGCCAAAGAGCCTTGGCAGCCTCCTCACGCAAGCACTCTATCAAGACCAGCCTCCTCCTCCATGTTGGCGGCGTTGCCATAGTATTGCCGCGAAGCGCCCTCCTCGCCGGTAACCTCAGTCTCCATCGGCTCTCCGCAGATGGATCTGATGATCGAAAAAGAAAAGAACAAGTCAAGCAAATGTTCAAAAGAAGAATGTAAGAGAAAAGACCCGAGGGAAATTTTCACCAAGAAGATTACCCGCAATGGGATCAGAGTCGCTGTCTCCACCACCGAGGGTCCGTGGCGCTGCCCCTTGTCTGGAGAAGCCCCTTGTCGGAGAGGCCTTTGCCGGAGAGTGCTCCTTGGCGGAGGGTTCTCCTCGGCGACGAAGTTGAAGTGCATGTAACTTCGTGGCGACCTCCGGGCCCCCGATGAGGCTGCTCGCCTCCCGACAATTCAACAAGTCAGTATCAAGATAGAAGAAACACCCATGCACGCCTCTACAAAGAATAAATGGATCAAATACTTACCTGGGCTCAGCCGGGGCTTTCAGAGGAAGGGTTGCTGGTCCGCAAGGAAGTCTCAGCGCCTCCCTGCTACACGGGGATCGCTCGATGACCACCACCGCGCCTTGGCTCTCTTCGATGCCCTCTGAGCCAGGGCCCCAAGGGGGGAAAAGGTTTAGAATGAAGTGTTAGATACAAGACAAAGCAGCAAATTGAAGAATTACAAGTACAGCGACAAGATCTTACTCTTCTTCCTCTTCCTCGAGCTGAGAGCGGAGAAGTCGACCCGCCCACCTCCGTGCGACGAGCTGGAAGGGTGGGCTCCTTGACGCTATGGGTGCGGAAGCCGTGGTCTCGTAAGGCCCCACTCCGTTGTGGCAGCGTGAGGCGCCCCGCTGCAACAGAGGTTGTCGCGGTGGAAGTTGCACGGGCGAGACGGCCGTTGGTCTGCCCGCCGCCGCGCCACTTCCTCTGTTTTATGGAGGCGCTTTCTGGCGGGCCGCGGCTCCTCCCACCGCAAGTCATCCAAGGTGGAGGAGAGGCGCCGCAGGCTCGCTCGCTCCGGCCGGCTCGGCTCGCTCCTCCGCTACCGACAAGTTCTTCGCGGTCGGCAAGGCTTGCCTCCTCGGCTGCCTCCGCCTCGATAGTGAACTCCAAACACGCCGGGCGGCGGCAGCTTCGCCGCCTCCTCCAACCTTGTGGCGATGCGCGCCATCTCTTGCTCGGTGGTGTCGCGGTGAGCCACTTCTCGCTTGTCGGCACGGACGACACTTCTCGCCAAGTTGTCGAAGAACCGCTGAACGACGCCGCCGGCGGGTTCCTCGCTAAGTTGGAACGATTCCATGGGAATCGCACAACGGCATCATCGCGCGGATGCGGTCAAGCGACGAAGTTGTTGCACAAGGCACACGACTTCGGCAACATGAACCACTCGGGTGATCTCAGACGCTTGAACAGCCCCGCAGATGGCATCCAGCTCCAAGACAAGAAGTTCCGCTGAGGCCCGGCGCAGCCTCATGATGTCCGCCGCTTTGAAATTCCCAAGCAGGCCTCCTCCTCTCCTTCAAGGGCGCAATGCGGCGGCGAAGCGAAGTCCGCGCCAACAGCTCCTACGGTAAGCCCCGCTGGTCGGAGGCGCAAGATCCGGTCACGGCAATCTTCAACTTGTCGCCCTCCGCGCCAAGTTGCTCCAATCATTGTCGCAAGACTATGGGAGTTTGGCGCAGGCAGTAAAAGGCTGTGGCTCCTCCTCTATAATCCAACACCAATCGCTCTCCACTCCTCCCATTTGTTGCGCAGCTCTCCGCCAAGATATGCTTCCTTCTGCCGATCCCGAGACCCATGCAATCCCTCCGCAAGCGGCTCTCCTCTCTCAACACGGGCATAAAGTAATGACGGAAGAGTGCTACATTTGGTGGATTCTCGACAAAGTTCTCGCAGAGGTGTGCTAAACCGACATGGTGAGGACGGCGCTGGGGGTGAAATCAAGGAGGCGGAGGCCATATGTGTTCATGACATCGCAAAGAATTGAAAAGGGCGGCAGAGCCCACAAGAGAAGAAAAGCGCCAAGAAAGGGTACCCGACGGAAACCTTCTCGATGTGGCGGCGGAGATCACCTCGCGGCTGGTGGTGCGCCTGCCTCACCGACTGTAAGAGGTAGTACAGCCTCGCAGCTCCTTCGCCGAGCAGGGGTCAAGAGGGCCCGCCTTTCACAGCGCCGAGCCGCAAGGCCGCCAACTTCACCCCTTTGCCCTTGTCGGCTTTGGAGCCATGGCGGAGGTGGTGGAGGAACTGACGGCGTTGGTGGCGCCCGGTGGCAATGGGGAGGGGCGGAGGTCGCTTTCTTTGGACTTGAGAAGAAGGGGGGCGGCGGTGGTTTTTGATGTGACAAATGGCAAGTGGACGCCCCGCCTCGCTTCCCCTGCTTATAAGGGGGGAGAGGGGCGAGCGCCCGATTTTCCCATTAAAGAAAGCCCCACGATCTCTTCCCACGACGCCACGTCCCAGACGTGCTGCTCGTGGGGACGGTGGGTCCAAGGCAAATAATCATGCAATCTAGGCCGCTGCGTCTGCAGACTGCTTTTGGGCCCGCCCAACAGAGCTCGGGCGCTGTATGGCCCAGTTCGGGCTCCTTGCCGGTGTACTAGAGTAGGGTACTCTAGTATCCCCAACTCGCACGGGCAATTGCAGCACTCCATGGCAGGGCTGGCCCGGTGACCGCCAAGTCCTCCGTGGCTCCTTTGGAGCCATTCAAGAACAAAGTATTCAAGGCCCCGCAAGAGGAGCTTGCCGGAAGGCCACTCAAGGCACAAAGGAACAAGGCCCCGCAAGAGGAGCTTGCCGGAAGGCTTGGTGAGCGACAAGCTCCCAAGCCGACAGGATTCAGCCGCTGCAAGGTACTTGCCGCGCAGGGAACTCTCTTCATCTCCGCTTCCACCATCCGCCAACGTGTCGCCGGGCCTACCTGTGCACGCCAGGTCAGTGGGCTGTGCAGCCAGCGGGAGCAGCGATAGGCGGCACGACAAGCCACCATCGGGCAAACGGAGGCGACTTGACGGTCCTCGTTATAATCGCTTAGGCGACAGGATGGACATTTATGGATCTTGTCCCTTGCCGCCGAGTTAGGTATAGATCACCGTGACACCTGCACAAAGCGTGTACCAACCACTGTTTTTCCATTTGTACCTCATCTACTTGCCAATTGTGGTGACCCCTTGAGCCTATAAAAGGAGGCCCATGTGCAACGAGAAAGGGTTCGCTCCGTGGAGTTCATTCGACTCATTCGAGACCACACTCACTCAGCTAGGTTTTGTAGCTCCCATTGCTCCCTAGCAAGAACACAAATAATCAACCAAGCAGCAGTAGGAGTATTATCTCTCCGAGAGTCCGTTAGGTAATCTGCTCGTGCATCGCCTCGATCTGCTCTTCGCACTCTCCGCCCTCCGAACCACAAGGGACCCGTCCCATAGGTGTCCGTGGGTCACGATCAGCTTCCCGACAAAGATGGGTCTAATCATTTCAGCAAAGTTACCAAAATCCTCATCATCCTTTTCTTGGATGGTTTGGGAGGAAAAGGCATGGGTTTCTCAACCCATGGTTCTCTTTCTTTACCATGTTTCCTAGCAACGAAGTCTTTTTATCATAACGTTGATTCTTTGATTGTGGGTTATCAAGATCAACAACAGGTTCAACTTCTACATCATTATCATTACTAGGTTGAGCATCATTATGAGCATCATCATTAACATTTTCACTAGGTTCATGTTCATTACCGCATTGTGTTTCAAAGATCGTACATAGAGATATCATTTGGATTATCGTGGTTCAAAGCAATAGGTTCACTAGAAGTTTGCAACGCCCTATCATTTTTCTTTTTCTTCCTTTAGAAGAACTAGGTATATCAATATTATTTCTCTGAGAATCTTGCTCGATTCTCTTAGGGTGGCCTTCAGGATACAAATGTTCTCGAGTCATTCTACCATTCTAGTAGCCACTCTAATAGCATAATCCTTTTCTTACTATTCATTTCATCAAGCACTTCTTTATGAGCTTTAAGTACTTGTTCTACTTGAGTGGTAACCATAAAAGCATGTTTGCTAACAAGTTTAAGTTCACCTCTATATTAGCCATATAATCACCCAAGTATTTAATCATATCGAATCATATTTCAATTGTTCACCA
The DNA here is from genome assembly GCA_021605205.1 of Aegilops longissima. Classification (NCBI taxonomy): domain Eukaryota; kingdom Viridiplantae; phylum Streptophyta; class Magnoliopsida; order Poales; family Poaceae; genus Aegilops; species Aegilops longissima. The sequence continues at coordinate 9,696 of JAHIAM010003593.1, read as the reverse complement.
AAATAAGCATTGAAATTTTCTTGTTTGACAATAAAATTATCAAACTCATCAAAGCACCGCCTAGCGTATTTATAGTGAGGGATATCACCTTCATCAAATCTATAGAGAGAGTTTACCTTTACTATCGTGGTCGGGATATCGGGAGGTTCTTCAAGAAATAAGTAATTGAGATCATATACTTCTTCAACAAAGTGTAAATTAAGACCATGTATTTCTTCAATAGGAGGTAAATTTTAACATCTTCAACTTTAATACCTTTTTCTTTCATAGATTTCTTTGCCTCTTGCATATCTTCGGATCGAGAATAGAACACCTCTTCTTCGGGTTGGTTTAGGAATAGGCTCAAGAATTGGCTCCGGAGTTGGCCTCAGGAGGTACCCAATTATTTTCATTTGTCAACATATTATTCAATAAAATTTAGCTTCATCCGTGTTCTTTCCCTCAAAAGAGAACCAAAGACAACTATCCGTGTAACCTCTGGAAGCATCGGTTAGTCCATTATAAAATATATCAAGTATTTCGTGTTTCTTAAGAGGATGATCAGCAAAGCATTATATCTTGAGAAGCCTCCCCAAGCTTGTGGGAGACTTTCTTCAATTTGCACAAATTATATATATCCTCAAAGCAGTTTGTTTCTTATGAGCAGGAAATATTTAGCGTAGAAGTAATATATCATATCCCGGGACTTTGCACACAACCGTGATCAACAGAATTAAACCATTTCTTAGAATCACCCTTTAATGAGAACGGAAATATTTTGAGTAAATAAAGGTAGTGCGATCTCTCATTATTAGTAAACAGGCAGCTATATCATTTAACTTACGAAGATGTGCCACAAGAGTTTCGCATTCATAGCCATAAAAAGGATCAGATTCAACCAAAGTAATTATATCCGGATCAATGAAAAAACATAATAATCCTGATCGGGAACACAGATAGGTGAAGTAGCAAAGTGGTCGGGTCTCATCCTATCTCTAAAAGATTCTTTACTCCATTTAACTAGCAACCTCTTACGCTCAAGACTATCCTCGCAAGCAAGAATAGCTTCAAGAGATTCAGATTAAAAGATAACCCTCGTGAATAGCAAGCATATTTTCATCATCACTAACATCATTGTATTCAGTTTCAATATTTTCTTTCTCTCGACCTAGAAATTTGTTCATCTAGAAATTCACCAAGGGGCACAGAGTATCAAGCATAGAAGTAGTTTCATCATAAGTATCATGCATAGCAGAAGTGGCATCATCAATAACATGCCACATATCGGAACTAATAGCGTAAGCAGGTTTAGGTGTCGCTAGCTCACTTATAATGTAAGGTGAATCAAGTGCGAGCTAGATGGCAGTTCCTTACCTCCCTCGTAGTTGAGGGATAAATTTTTCTTAGCGCCTTTCAAGTTCTTCATAGTGTCCAGCAGATATAAATCCCAAGTGACTCAAAGAATAGAGCTATGCTCCCGACAACGGGCGCTAAAAAGGTCTTGATAACCCACAAGTATAGGGGATCACAACAGTTTTCGAGGATAGAGTATTCAACCCAACTTTATTGATTCGACACAAGGGGAGCCAAAGAATATTCTCAAGTATTAGCAGCTGAGTTGTCAATTCAACCACACCGAAACTTAATATCTACAAAGAAAGTGTTTAGTAGCAAAGTAATATGATAGTGGTGGTAACGGTAACAAAAGTAAAGAAAGCAAAATTAATGTTTTGGTATTTTGTAATGATTGTAACAAGAGTAACGGAAAAGTAAATAAGCGTAAACCAAGATATGGAAAACTCAGAGGCACCTGGATCGCTGATGGATAATTATGCGGATGCGGTTCGTCATGTAACACTATAACATAGGGTGACATGTAACTAGCTCCAGCTCATCAATATAATGTAGGCATGTATTCCGAAATAGTCATACATGCTTATGGAAAAGAACTTGCATGACATCTTTTGTCCATCAGGACGCCTCGATTCAATCATACACCAATCATGCACGCAAATGTAACGATCAAGATCAAGGACTCACGGAAGATATCACAACACAACTCTACAAATAAAATAAGTCATACAAGCATCATAATTCAAGCCAGGGCCTCGAGGGCTCGAATACAAGTGCTCGATCAGAGACAGTCACGGAAGCAACAATATCTGAGTACGTATATAAGTTAAACAAGGTGCGATAAGATGGCTAGCACAAACTGAGATACGATCGAAGAGGAGCAGGCCTCCCGCCTCGGGATCCTCCTAGGTCACTCCCCGGTCGCCGCCGCTGGCTGCACGTAGTAGTAGGCGCCTCGAGTAGTAGTCGCCATAGGCGGTGGCGTCCCACTCGGCTCCATCGTCTGTTGCAGCAATCGAGTAGGGATAGGGGAAAAGGGGAACAAGGCAACCGTGAGTACTCATCCAAAGTACTGCAAGCAAGGAGCTACACTACATATGCATGGATATATGTGTAAAGGCCATATCATTGACCGAATCGCAAAAGCCGAATAAGAGGGGATAGTTAGTCTTAACGAAGACTACGCTCGACACCGGTCTTGCAATGCATGTAAGAGGACAACGAAGTCCTCCAAGTAACATCATATAGCATAATCCTACCCGCAATCCCCTGCCATATCCCCGAGCGAGAGCGACCACCGTTGTATCCGCACTTGAAGGGTGTGTTTTATCAAGTATCCGTTCTAGTTGTCATAAGCTCAAGGTACAACTCCAAGTCGCCCTGTTATCAAGATCACGGCTATCCAATAGATTAACTCACGTAGGGTGCACCATCTTACCCAAAGACGCTTGATCCCATTTGGCCGGACACACTTCCTCGGTCATGCCCGCCGCTGAAGATCAACACGCCGCAGCCCCACCTAGGCACAACAGAGAGCCAACACGCCGGTCTAAAACTTAAGCGCCAGGGTCCGGGCCCATCGCCTCGAAAGCACACCAAGACGCTATGCGACGCGTCGAAGGCACTCCTAGCCCAGCAGCGCTCCAGCCCAATCCGCACGCGCCGCCCGTCGCCGACGCCTGGCAGTTTCGCCGATACCACGACGCCGATACCCATAACTACTCCCGCAGAGATGGTTAGTGCGATAAGCTCAGAGCCAACTCAGATCAAATACCAAGACCTCGTTAAGCGTGATAAGTAACCGCGAACGCCGAACAGGCCAGCCCACCTCTCTCCTAGGCGGTCTCAACCTGCCTGCCGCCTCCGCCACAAAGATCCACTGCTGGGTGCTCCATCACCGAATTCGACTTTTAGTCTCACATGTATCATGTATAAGATATATATACCCGTGATCAACTCCCGAGTGATCACGGCCCGATAGTATAGCACGGCAGACGGACAAGAAAGTAGGGCCACAGATGAAAGTACTAGCATCCTATACTAAGCATATAGGATTGCGTAAGGTAACAATGGTTACAAGGACAAAGCAGCAAAGATAGGAGTATCTCAAAACAAGAATATGCTATGCTACTCTAATGCAAGCAAAGTAGATAAGAGTAGGCGATATCCGTGATCAAGGGGGGGGGGCTTGCCCGTTGCTCCGCAAGAGAGAGGGCGCACAACACCGTAGTCGAACTGCCAGCAGGCTGTCATTCGTCCTCAGAGTCTACCGGAGAGAAGAGGGGAAGAAACAATGAATACAAAGTAAACAGATGCACATCGATGCATGACATGTCAAGAAGCGATGTTAGGCGTGTTCTAACGTGGGTATGAGGGTAATGGTTAGGGGGAAAACATCCGGAAGTTTTCCTGCCTTGGACGCCCTCGCCGATGTATTAACCGAGAGGAAAGTTTGCAGGTTCGATAGGTTAGAGACGTGTGTGGACGAACGATCGCGATCCGGATTCGCCTCGCCGCTCGAGCAACTTTCATGTTGAAATATTTTAACCGGATTACGGATTAAAAGATATGATTTTAAAAGATTTTATTAATTTCTGAATTTAATTAATTATTTAATTAATTTCGAAAATGCATTTATGACATCAGATGATGTCATGGCCGACGTTATCATCAACAGGGTTGATCGAGTCAACCCCGACATGTGGGTCCCGCATGTCATTCACTAATGACTAATTACCCTAATCAGATTTAATTAACATTACTAATTAAGTTAAACTAATGATTAGGTTAATTAATTCAGAATTAATTAGATTAATTAATTACTTAATTAATTAATTAATTAATTAATTAGTTAATTAGTTTAATTTATTTTCATTTTGTTTTTATTCCCTTTTTTCTTTTTATAAACGCTAATGGGCGCGGGGGCCCGCATGGTGGCCCTCGGCCAACGGCAGCGGGCGCTGTATGGCGATGCCCAACCCGTCGGCGCGATCTGTGGGTCGGGCGCTACGCCCGCCCGAGGCCAACGGGGTCGGTCGGCGCATGCCGAGCCACGACGGTGGCCGGAGGGACCGCACCCACGGCAGGTACTGGCAAGAAGCGCATGAGGCGCCTGAACGACTAGCGGGAAGGTGGCCGAGGCCGGGGGGGAAGAGGGCTCGGTAAGTGCGAGGGCTGAAGGGCGCCAAGATGCCGCCGACGGGGGGGGGGAAGAGGGGAAGAGAGGCATGGCGGCCGGGTGTCGGGCCGGAACCGGAGTTCTGGCCGACGCGCTGCGCTGCTGGGCCGCGCTGGGGAGAGGGACCCGGTTTCGTGGCCGGGGTTCAGGCTCGGACGGCCGAGCCGGCGAGGGGGAGGAGAGGAACAAGAGGCGGGCGTGGCCGCTGGGGATTCGGGCCGGGACGAGGCGGGCGGCTATCCATTCGGAGGAGGAGAGAGAGAGGGCCTCACAGGGGGGGGAGTCGGGTCAGGGCAGGCGGCTCTGGAGGCCGGTGACGATCAAGGGAGGCGGTCTGGGAGCTGGCCCAAGGCCAGGGAGGGGGGCCGCACCACAAGGGCGAGCCAGTGCCCGCTTGGGGGGCGACGGAGGGAGGAGGGAGGCTCACTGGTGGCAGGAGGAGGGGGGTCCCAAGGCGGTGGAGGCGGGGCCGCGCGAAGGTGGGTGAGGCGCGGCGGGCCACTCGGTCGGAGGTTCTCCGCCCGATCCAATCGAGCGTGGAGAGAGGGGGGGGGGGTGGGAATGGGAGGCGGCTAGGGTTGCCGCGGGGTGGGGGAGGTATGTGGCCGGTCAGTGGGCAGGGAAAAGGGCCAGGGAAGGCCAAGTGGGGAGGGGATGGGCCAGAATGGGCCATGGGGGTTTTCCTTTTATTTTGTTTTTCTTTATTATTTTTCCTTTCTCGCTTTCAGTTTATTTAAAATGCCAGTTAGCACTTTACAAAATTAGTGCACCCCACCAATATTAGGTTAGCTATTTTAGACAACCCCTAACATTTTAGGTTTTGTTTTTGAAACTTTTTTTTATCGCTTGTTTTAGTTTTGATTTTTGTTTTAGGACGGTTCAATCAAAGAGAGGTTAGTTAACATAACCGGGTGATTATCGCTGCATAACCATCCCTACAAAATCTCCTCCATTACAAGAAATCTCGTCCCCGAGATTTAGGAGGCGTAAGGAAAGAGTGCGGTTATTCATCTCAAGACGATCCTCGCTCCTGTGTGGCCTCATCTTCGAGTGATTCACCATCGACTTTGAGGAACTTGATCGCCTTCGACGTGGTTCGGCGCGCTTGTCATCGATAATACGGACCGGATGCTCTTTATAGGAGAGGTCCTGCGGTAATTCGAGCACTTCATGGTCCACCGCCGGATTGGGTCCTGAAGCAGCCGGAGTTGGGACACGCGGAACACATCGTGAACCCGAGAAAGGTTCGACGGAAGCTCCAGCTTGATAGGCCACTTTTCCACGCCTTTCCGATTAGTGAAAGGGCCAATATAGCGGGAGCTAACTTGCCCTTGATCCCGGCGGTGAGCACCTTCATTGGTGTAACGCCAAGATAGGCCTTTTCGCCAAAGTTGATAGACCATGTCTTTGTGATGACGGTCATAATTGCTTTTTGACGCGATCGAGCAGTCTTGAGATTCTCGCGAATAATGCGGACTTGTTCTTCGCATGTTGGATAATATCCGGACCGAAGAGTGGACGCTCCCGCTTCGACCAGTCAGGGGTTCGCACTTTCGTCCATATAACACTTCAAGGGGCCATCTTCGATTAGCTTGATAGCTATTATTATAAGAGAACTCAAAGATACGGAGAGATTCCTCCCATTTCTTGCCGTAATGAGACGACACAAGCTCAAGCATGTTCGAATTTGGCTGACACGCTCAACTTGCCCTTGTGATCATGGATGAAAAGCAAAGATCGAATGATAAATGAGTCCCCATAGCTTGAAAACTTGCCCGTAATCTTGAAGTGAATAAGCTGCCACGGTCCGAATCGATAACCGTGGAATACCGTGAAGCAAAAACAATTTCGACATATAGAGCGTGCCAAGCTGACTAGCGTGATCGCTTTTCGACCGCCGTAAAGTGGGCAACTTTAGAGAGCCGTCAATGACGACAAGAATAGCATCATTACCTTTCTGCGATTTGGGAAATCCAATGTGACAAGTCCATTTCAACATGGTCCCATTTCCATTCGGAATAGAGATAGGTTGCAGAGTTCCAAAGGCCTTTGATGTTCTCGCTTGATACGACGGCAAACATCACACTCGTAGACATAGCGAGCAATGTCCTGCTTCATATTAGACCACCGTAATCTCTCGATTTAATGTCTTGATACATCTTTGTACTACCAGTGATGGATACATAGAGGCGTATCATGAGCTTCTTTCATAACCTTCGAAGTCATATTCAGATTTTCCTTCTTACACGGCACCACTAGGCGCCTTTGAAGCACAAGGCGCCATCATCAAGAATAGTGAAGGATGAGGGATTTCTTTCCGATGTCTTGTTTAAGCTTGTAGACTTCGTGAGTCAAATCCTGCATTGTCTTTATGGTGCCCACGAGATCGGAGTTCAACAGCCAGGTATAGAGGGAACCCTGGGGAACAACACGGAGATTCATCTTTCGAACTCCGAGGAGGGGGAGCGAAAACACTGAGGAACAATATGGAGGTTCAGCTTTCAATTCTTCTAAAGTGGGGCTGAACTTTGTGAACTTGAAGGTGGTTGCAGAAGACTTGCAGCTCAAGGCATCAGCCATTACATTAGCCTTGCTCGGCGATAGAAATACCCAAATCAAAGTCTGCAATGCTTCCATCCATCTCGCCGACGGAGGTTCAGGTCTGGCTGAGTAAATGATACTTCAGACTTTGGTGGTCATAGATCTCGCAACGACACGAGAAGGTAATGTCGCCATCGCTTTAGTGCATGGATGACAGAGCAAGTTCGAGGTCGTGAACTGGGTAGTTCTCCTCGTGAGGGCGAATCTGCCGAGAGGCATAAGCAACCACTTTGCGCTTGCATTAGGACACCGCCCACCTTGACGGGAAGGCCGCAAGAGATGACGAAGTCCTTCTTAGTATCGAGGAGCTAGCACGGGGCAGAAGTCAATTTGTCCTTGAGTGCTCGGAAACTTTCCCGACACTTATCCTCCGCCCATTGAATTTGACGCCTTTATGCAACAAAGTTAGTCGAGGCTCGGCAATCTTGGAGAAGTTCTCGACTTAATCGACGGCAATAGTCAAGCAGACCGAGAAAACTTCCGACTTGCTTAACGTTCTTCGGAGGAGTCCAATCGAGAATAGCCTGAAATCTTCAGGTTGACGGCAATACCATCCTTAGAAATGACATGCCCAAGATAGGTTACTTCGGAAGCCGAATTCACATTTGGAGAACTTGGCATAGAGTTGATGCTCTCATAGCTTTTCCAAAGACAAGACTAAGATGTTCAAGATGTTCTTCTTCATTCTTGAATAGATCAGATATCATCCAGATAAACCACGCACTTAACTTGTCGAGGTAATCCATGAATATATAGTTCATCAGCGAGAGAAGGTGGTGGAGCATTGGTTGCCGAAGACATGACGGTGTACTCGTATGAACCATAACGAGTCACAAATGCGTCTTGGGGATATCCTCCTCACGAACACGGATCTGGTGGTAACCCAACCTCAAGTCGAAGTTTCGAGAACACCGACGAACCAGCCAATTGATCATAAAGATCATTGATCCGAGGAAGAGGATACTTATTCTTCAATGGTAGCTTGATTTATAGGACGGTAGTCTTGGACCAATCGGTTTGTCCCATCCTTCTTCTTGACAAGAGAGAAGGTGCTCCCCAAGGAGAGCAACTTGGGCTAATGAAGCCGCTTTGAAGAGATTTGTCGATTTCTCCTTTAGCTCAAGGAGTTCATGCGGGCGCATCTTGTAGGGTCGCTTGGCTATAGGAGTGGTGCCCGTTTCAAGTCGATGACTAATTCGACAGCTTCTAGTGGGGGAATCCTCGAAGTTCTTCAGAAAGACGCCTTGGAAATCGCAACCACGGTGAATGTTTTCAATTCCTCGAGGGGTGAAGCGCTCAATGCATTCAATGCATAGAGCCTTGCCTCGCATCTTGAACCGCATTTGCATTGTAGCTACGCATTTCATCGAAGGGTGTAGCAGATGGACGGTCTTAGTGGCGCAAACGATTGACGCCGTATGCGCTTTCAACCAATCCATCCCCAAAATAAGGTCGATGTTAGACGCCTTCAGATAATGGGGAGGCATAGAATTCCAGCCCTTCGATTTCCACGGGACGCCGACGCCAACCATGGAGGTTTGACATTGTCCCAATGGAGTTTTTACCATCACCAAGAGTTCATCTCTTCACACTTAACGCCGTGGTTTGTATGCAAAGTCTTCGACATGAATGAATGCGATGCTCTGAATCAATAAAATGTATGCGTGTACGAATTTACGAGGAGTGTACCCATCACAAGAGCAGCTGGTCTTGAGCTTCGCTCGATCAACGTGGTTGGCCCGAGCTGCCCATAAGACTTGCTGCTGTTGTTGCGGTTCGGTGTTTCACGGCGGCCATGGAAGGGCCACCGATTCGGTTCGTTGTATTCTAGCACGGTGCCCTGGTTGTCCGCACCAAGCATAAGCCATTATTGGGAGGGGAACAGAGCTTGGGGTGGCGGAGCTGGAAGCTTCGCCGCTTAGTTGTAGGCGCACGAGGTGTAGCATAGTTCGCTGGAGCAGGTGCATTCGGCCGGTACATGCTGTTGGGAATCCATATCTTGCGCTTCTCGCGAGGACGGGCCCAAGATGAGCCCGTGTCCCAGTTATGCCTGTTAGAGCTCGTATTCCTGCGCACCAGTTTCGACGCTGATAGCTTTGTTCACCAAGGTGGCAAAATCAGCAAAGTCGCACACTAGAAGTGCGAGCTTGATGTCGCCTGAAGACCGCTACGGAACTTCTCTTGTCTGCGGCATCGCTTGTAATATCCTTCAAAGATAGCGAGACAAGTCCAAGAACTCTCGCCGATAGGGCTTCAACAGCCTTGTTGCCTTGGGTGAGGTTATGGAATTCACGCTTCTTCCGTCCATGACCCTTGAGGATGAAGCGGGCACGGAAGGCAGCCCGGAAGTCCGCCAGTGATGAGTGTTCCAATCGGCGAGTACGCCGGTGGCTGTCCCACCATTGAGCTGCGGGTCCCTTCGTGAAGAAGGAAGCAAAGGTGACATAGCCGGCAGGGGCTATATCAGCAGACTCCATCTCATAGGTGATGTCACGGAGCTACCATCGCGATCCAGCTGGCTGAGTTGAGCTGCGGCACACGCCGGGTTCAGCGTATGAAATCCTGCAGAGTTGTTCCGCTTTGGG